>WNWK01024966.1:0-29043 GCA_009830355.1 Cherax destructor
CGGCTTTTTGGATTTTTAAAACACGAGGGTTTTAGGGGAAAAAGATTCTTATTCCATTTCCCCCATGGATATAAAAGGGGAAAAGCAATAAGAACAAGAACTTTTAAAGATAAAATAAAAAGAAAACCCCAGATGAGTTTTAAAACCAATGGGGTACTTTTTTTTGCGTGGTGTGCCCCAAAAGTGAAGAAAGTAGCAAGACGTCCTGAAATCTTGCATGTTTATGAGACAAAAAAAGACCCCAAACAATCCTACCATCATGTAAAACAGTTTCAGGTTTCTGTTTCAAAATTAGGCAGGATGGTATCCCCCTGAGTGGTTGCTGTCTCCAACCTACTACCTAAAAAATTTTTTTTATTTTAAGGGCTGGTTTTCCCCGGCAAAAAAAATTCGCTTCCCCATCGCCTGGCAATGGCGACATTATAAACAATATAAATAACATAGAAACCTGATATATAATCTGAATAAATAAAATATGTCATTATATATGTGGGGGCGTGGGCCCGGGCGAGTGTCTGGAGACAGGACAAAATACCCCTTGAATATTTCGCAATCATCATCTCTACAGCTTATTTATTTATACAATTCAACAAATATGACAAAATAAACAATGTAAGTAAATAGAAACCTGATATATCCCTAGAATGAACAAAATATGTCATGTGAAAGTGGAGGCAGCCATAACCGCACCAGCATTTTTGTGGTATTCCCCTTGCCATCTAGTGACGGCCTTCAAGCCGTCTATTATTATAATTATTTTTAAAAGTACATTATTTTTAACATGTATTATTATATTATACGCATGTGTGGCGTATTTGATGGGAGTGAATGGAGACAAAGGGTTTTTTAATATTTGGGTGATGTTGGAGTGTGGAAAGTAACATTTATAAAGGGATTCGGGGAAAGGGCAGGCTGGACTTGAGTCCTGGAGATGGGAAGTACAGTGTCTGCACTCTGAAGGAGGGGTGTTAATGTTGCAGTTTTATAATTTTGTAGTTAAAGCACCCCTCGGGAAAAACAGTGATGGAGTAATGATGGGTTTTTTTTTTTTGGGGCCCCCCTGCCTTAGTGGGGAAACCCCGATGTGTTAATAAAAAAAAAAAATACGTATTATTATTATTATTATTATTTTTTTATTAATTATTATTAAATATAAATAATTTGAAATTTTTATTCACACAAAAAAAAGATTTACTGTTATACAGACTATGGCATTATTGTAATAATTGTATAAATAATGTCAACTCATTCACACTGTATTGTTTACTCTTGAACATCGCCAAAATCTAACATTTCTTGCTACTTTGAGCTCAATTTCTAAGGTACTTTTTTTCGTGAAACCAATCAAAAATCATATCTACTTCTGTAATATATCTTCCATTCTATCAAATGAGACCAAAAACACGAGAATACAACCATAAAAACCATACGGAAATAGTACCGCGAAGGTGCATAATGGCTGAGAAGGAACTCCTTTATTTATGGTCTGATTTCTTTAATTTTAGTATGTTAAGAAGCATCTTTCCCATTGTACATTGCCCAACTGGCAAGATAGTCCAACAAACAACTGAGATCCAATTCCCCAAATCAAGAGCAAGAGCTCACCAGCCGCCGAGCAAATTCCTTGAAACCCACTCGCATTTGAAATTTTACTCGCTTGGAAGGAAAATCACTCAAGTGACTCGCACGTAGATGCACTCGTGAGTGGAGGCAACGCACTGTACAGTGGTCCTCGACTAACGATCTTAATCCGTTCCAGGAGCTAGATCTCAACATGAAAAATCGTTATTCGAAACCTTATTTCCCATAAGAAATAATGTAAATAGTACAATTAATCCGTTCCAGACATCCAAAATATTCACAAAACAATATAAATAGTATACGTATATAAAGTAGTATATGTAATATGTAATATAATTAAACATTTAAAATAACATTTGTTTACCTTTATTGAAGAGACTTGTTAGCATCTGGAAGATAGGGAGGAGGGGTTAGTGTTTGAAGGGGACCTCACCAAAAGGACTTCAGGTAACAACCTTCCTCTCAGTTACTTCCTCTTATTTTAATCCCACTAGGACCAGCTTGAGAGTCACTAGAACCCTGTTGCAGAAAATAACTATCCACAGTCCTCTGTTTCTGGCGCTGTTTCCTGCATGCCTGCTACACTCCCCCTGCATGCCTGCTACACTCCCTGCATGAAGTACACTCCCTGCATGAATGCCACACTCCCTGCATGAATGCTGGCACTCCCTGCATGAATGCTACACTCCCTGCATGCCTGCTACACTCCCTGCATGAATGCTACCACTGGGTGCCACTGGGAAGCTTGGACCCATGGTGACTTATTTCACAGTGACAATCACTAAACCAGCAAGAGTAAATTTATTGTGAAATGTTTGAAAGAGCGCGCTGGGTATTGTTCACTCAAGTGTAAACAACGCTAGACTAAGGGTTCGCGCGCGAAGCGCGTGCGTGGCAGGCAGACAGGTCTGGTACGGATCACTACACGAGTAAAAATCGCTACACGAGAAAAATATTGACCGTAAAAAGCAACACACGAAAAATCGTTATTCGGACAGCTCGTTACTCGGGGTCTACTGTATATGCATTTTATCGCTCTAGGCCGCTTTAAATGTCGTGAGAGCACATGTGTGGGTGGATGGCCTGGCTAGCTACGTACATACTCTCCCACACTTGATTTTGTACAAAATAAATACTACTCGCCTCACCCTACATTAAGACCATTACGACAACAAATATTTTAAGGTAAGTAATGTGAGTGTACTGTATATGCATTTTATCGCTCTAGGGCTCTTTAAATGTCGTAGTATATTAAATGGGTAGCCTGGCTTGGCTTGTCATAATTCTACACCTGATTTCTAGAAATAAATACTACTCACCTCTCACTCTTACATTAAGACTACAAATATTTTAAGGTAAGCAATGAGTGTACTGTGTGTGTATTTTACTTTTATTGTTTTTAATGCTCATAGTTCTATTGATAACTTAATATATGTTAGTGTAAACTTGTTATCTAGCATTTACATATGCATTATAAGGAAAAAGGGTGTTCCACTTTACGACGATTTCGTCATGGTGGTAGCCTGAATCTAACTCACGATAAGTGGGACCCTTACTGTACAAGATATAAGGTTAAATAAGTATACAAGATATGAGGATAAATAAGTACAGTGGGCCCCTGATATTGGCCGGTGTGGATATCGCTCAAATCGGATTTCTGCCGCCTTTTTGGTCGAAATTTATTCTACTTCGGCCGGCAACTCAGAAATCAGCCGTATTGAATTTTTATTCTCACAGAAAATAGAAGAGTTAATGTTATGCAGATTACGCATTATTGTAAAAATGGTATAAATATCAGTGCACTTGTGAAAGAATATTAGACTCACTCAGTTGACGTGTATTGATGCATGGCGTGATTTGTTTACTCTTGAACATTGGCAAAACTAACATTTTTATTACTTTGAGCTCAATTTCAAAGTCACTTTATCATGAAACTAATCAAAATCATCTCTTATTTCTGTAATATGTTTTCCATTCTATCAAATGAGACCACGTAAAAGAGAATACAACCATAAATATTGTAACAAATACACCTCAAAAGTCGGAGTTTTAATCCAAAACACGGTCGGAGAGTTTTTTTTTTTTCTCATTATGCACTGTGTGCTGCAGATTTTTTTGATTTGCACACTGACCACACAGACCCATTCTCTCATATGTGGGCCTACCAGCATTATTTTTTTTGGTAGTAGAGTATTAGATTTTTCCCAATGTTTTGAATACTGTAAAAAGTATTTTTACCTTTCAGGAGACAAGTCGCTTGGAAGGTGTGAGCAGAGTTGTTGCAGTGTCCCCACAGATGAGGCTGGTTGAAGACAATGTGTCATCTCTCCCCTGTTGGATATTTAAAAACAAGATGTGCTAAGAGACAGCTGGAGCCTGATACACCTGACTGATTTTTAGAGAGATTGGCTGCGGTACAGGTATGAACTTTCATAAAAACTAACCTTCCTAGGGTTGTAGAAAATACCTAGTTGGATGAATCTTATTGAAGCTAGCTGGCCTAGTGGCTTACGCGACGGTCTAAGAGTTTTGAGACTCTCTGACCGCGGGTTCGAACCCCACCCGTGGTATGGTTTGTTTTGCAATCGTGTCATTAAGTTTCGTGAGTCATGAACTCATCTTTCTTTAATATACAGTAGGCGTTATTTCACATGGTAGTTATGTTCCTGAAAACACCGTGTTAAGATAAACTGAAGAACTTGGGAAAAATAGGGTTACGTTCCTGGGGCCCCAAAAAGACAAACAAATTTTTTTTAGGCCTCCACATCTTACAAAAATAAAAGTGAATATATATTTGTAGTTCATTGTAAGTGATGTATTATATTGTTTTTACTACTTAAGATTACAATTGCAAGCAGAAATAATGGTATTTCTTACCTTAAATTGTGGGTGCTGGTGTTTGTGGATGGTGTGGAGAGTGGAGAGTTATGCTGTGGCCCTACTGGGCTGAGGTGGATGGTAGAGGTTCTGGTACTGAAGTCGATGGTTTGTACTGGAGTGTGCATAAATTCTGTAATGGATTTCTGTTCTGTTTTACCCTGCAGTACATTATACAACTGATGGTAAGGCATCAGCTGCTCTAGACTTACCGTTTCAGGGCCCTCTTCAGTGAAAAGTCTAACTTTAAGTCAATCAGTAAATCAGTCAGCATTAAGTCAGTCAGTAAGTAAGCCAGTAAACCCAGTCTGTCAGTAAATCAGTCAGTCAGTAAATCATTCAAGTCTATCAGTAAATCCTCAGTAAGTCAGTAAATCAATTGACAGTCATCACACACTCATATTTATCTCATTCTTTTTATGTGCACAAAGTGACACTTCATTACAGCCACAGGCTATCTCTTGTCTAATATCTATTTTCTTTGTTAATTCTAAGAATTAAGGCGCTTATACCTTTTCTTGCCACTTTCAGCAACATGGTATGCATACTGGGTGTCATGATTGTAGCAGATACAAGATATGGTAATTAAAAGATATAAACTCAATCCACAAACAAAAATAAACACAGCTAGTTTCTAGCAGAGGTCCACACGTGGATGAGACTGGACAAAGTGGTGGGTGGCTGAGGTGGTGGGGGATGGCGGTAGGTCTCCCCCGTTGACTCAATGGTCTAACCCACAGCCAGAAGTATCCACGGGTGACGCTCCAAATTTTTTCCTCCCTCAAACTGAACCGTGTTAAGTTAATTTTACGAAGTGTTATATAAAATTGTGCCGCAATTCTTTAATAGTGCTATAACCAAGATGCCAAATAAACCGTGTTAAATAATGGTCTCTCTATTTATAATCTTTGTGTGCCTGTAGTTTTATCTGACTGGTGAGACATTACTGGACCACTGCCAGTATGTACGTAACTAAGACCAGTATTTTTATTACACAGTTAATGTTTTAATTTATCATTATTTAGTGCATTTTCATGTATTCCTCCTGTTTGGCACATCTTTTCCATATTGTATTAAAACTTATATGTCCTCACTCTCCTCTTGCACCATATAATGGAACTTCAGTGCCTGTACATACTCATTCACAAATGTGCCTCTTGGGAACTATGTATAGAGTCTGTCTCCACCCTTTTTTTGTTGAGGTCATTCCACTTCCTGACCACCCTGTGATTGAAGAATTTTCCTGACATCCCTGTGACTCATCTGTATTTAACTTCCAACTGTACCCTCGAGTTCCTGTTTCCCACCTCTGACATAGCCTGTATCTGTCTGCCCTATCAATTCCTCTTTGAGTATTTGAACAAACCATATACGGGTTGGCCATCACTAATCCGGCATCATTGGGACCTGTAGTGTGCCGGATTAGGTAGAACCACTTCAGATTACAAAGTGGTTAGGTTAGAATACACTTAATTAACCTATCATTAGAGACTCTTTCTGCCACATCTTCCTTATTTTCATCACTGCTTTCTCCTCCACTGGCTTGCTGCTGTGGATTTGCAACCATCTGCACAATTTCTGAGTCAGTATAATGATGAAATTTGAAATTATGCTAGCTGAGAGTGGTGCCGAATTACTGATGGAACTGGATAACTGATTGCCGGATTAGTGATGGCCGACCTGTAGTAAGAGGTATAATGAAATAAAACCTCCTTACATTGTGGTAGCTGTATTCTTAGGTTCAACTGAATAGCACATCATTCTTCACCTGTTGACATTAATGAGTGTACTCCCTGGTGTACATTGTACAGAAATTTGGGTAATATACAAGGCAGGTCACAAAAACAAGCAACTTCAGAACAAGGTATTAGCATCGTTTCTGAATTGCTCTACATACTATTTTATAGTTCTATATCTGTACGGAATAGGTGGTAGGTTACTGAAAGCAGTTAGTTTTATGAGGATAGTGGCTCATGTCATGGTATGTAGGAGAGAGGAAAATTATTTTCAAGTAAGTAGGCCTTAGACAGGAATGTGTGATGTCAACATGGTTTTTTAACATGTTCAAAGATGGGGTTGTAAAAGAAGTGAATGCTAGGGTGTTGGGGAGAGGTGTGGAGATTAAAATATGCAGAATCTAATACAAAATGGTTATTGTCACAGTTGCTTTTGGGAGATTCTGAAGAGAAGTTGCAAAGGTTGGTGGATGAATTTGGGAAGTATGTAAAAGAAGGAAATTAAAAGTGAACAGGAAAGAGCTAGAGTGATGAGGTAACAAACATGTTAGATAATGAAGGTTGGATATCAGATTGGGAAGAGGGAGTATGGAGAAAGTGAATGTGTGCAGATATTTGGGAGTGGATTTGTTGGCAGATGTGTATATGAAAGACAAGATGAACCATAGAATTGATGACCAGGGAAATAGGTGGGTAGTTCATTGAGGCATATGTAAGACAGAATGTTATCAAAAGGAGAAAAAAAAGAGAAATGTATGAGAGTATGGTGGTACCCACTTGTATGGGTGTAGAGCATGGGTTTGAATGTTGCAGCGGGAAGAGGTTGGTGATAATGGAGGTGTCGTATCCGAGGGGCAATGTGTGGTGTAAAATATTTATGCAGATAATTCGTTGCTTGGAGATTAGGAAGTATTATCCAGTGGCTGAAGAGGGTTGTTGAGTTGGTTTTGACATTTAGAGAGTATGAAGCAGAGCAGGATGACTTGAAGGGTGTATAAATCTGTAGTGGAGGAAGGTAGGGTAGGGGTTACCCAGAAAAGGTTTGGAGTAGGGGTAAAAGGGTTTTGTATGGCTTGGACATCCCACAGATATGGTGATCATGTTAAGAAGAATGAGTGGAAGCAATTGGTTTTGGGACGTGATGAGGTGTGGAGTGTGAAAAGAGCAAGATAGCATTTGTGAAAGGATTCAGGAAAACCTGTTAGCGGACTTGAGTCTTGTAAGTGAGGTACAGTGCCTGCACTCAGAAGGAGAGTTGGGGATATTTGTAGTTTTGAGGGCATCTGAACTGTAGTATCAGCATGCCTCTGGCTTAGGAACAGTGATAAGTGAATGATGATGAAAATGTTTCTTCTTTTTGGGTCACCTTACCTTGGTAGGAGATGGCTGGTGTATTAAAAAATCTGTTAATGATTTTAGAATTGTTGTCCCTATAGCCCAATCTCAGATCAGATTGATCAGGGCCAGAGGTGTTCTGAAGTTAAGATTCTTCTAACTTAACCATGAAATTAAGGAAATTTAAGACAGACCATTTATTTACAAATCAAATAAAAAATATAGTTCTTCACTAATGGTTATTTGTCATCCTCTTGTGGAGTATATGCAGCTTGTAAATAATGTGTTAGATAAAGTTATGAGACAAAATATTGGCTTTAAACATTGAAATTTCTTTGACTTTAAGCATTTGATCAATCAAAAAGTCATGTAGCAATTTCTTACATTTCTATCATGATTTAACAAATATGGTATTGATTGTGCTCTTTGCTCTGATAACACATTATTTTCTTTAATATTATTGTAGAATTTGTCACTCATTTGAGTTCCTCATCATACTAAGGAATTGTACTTTTGCATATACAGTGGACCCCCGCCCTAACGAACAAAATTCATTCAGAAGCCTGCTCAAAGATGCCATTACCGAATGAATTTACTTCCTTAAGAAATAATGTCGTAGGTTAGTCTATTTCAGACCCCAAAAATACACTTCCACAAGCACTTACAATATTATACTTACATAATTGTACGATTTCCAGGGTGTTCGTTAGGCGGGGTTCACTGTACAGTGGTGCCTCGGCATACGAACAGCTCCCATCTTGAACCAGTTATGTAAGTGTATTTTTTGTAAGTGCTTTTGTAAGTGTATTTTTGGGGGGTCTGAAACGGATTAATCTAATTTACATTATTCAGGAACAAATTCATTATTATCGGCACTCAGACAGCCTTCTGGAACGAATTAAACCCGTAATGAGGTACCACTGTATTTCAAACATACAGGCATTCCTGTTGCTTTTCATACTCTTTCATTCATATTCCTAATCATCCAGCTGCCATCTCATCTTTTCATCCTTTTCCTTGTTCTAATCTTACTTTGACCCATCACATCAATATTATATAAATCATTCTTGTTACAGCACAGTACTTCATTTACTCTCCGTATTTCATTGTTTATACAGACCCACATTTTCAAAATGCAGAATTTCAGACTGAAGTTACATAAGTCATTTGACTTTGGTAAGTTTTTTGGAGCATACTTTTACCAATAAAATATTAAACTGTACCCTCCTCCTCTTTATTGATCAGTTTGCAGACCACCAGTCCACAGATTCAAATGAAACTTGTTAGAATATGAGGGACTTGTCACATTATTGGTAATCTTTTATGAATTTTTCAGGCCGAGGATCTCAGGCCTCTCGCAAGTGCTGAGGGACATTATGAAGGAAGTACAAAATGCAATGGTTCCTAGAACAATGTTACGGGACTGGGCACTAACAAACGTATCCTAATCCAACCCATTATTGGACCTTCAGGAAGATAGTAAGTAAAGTATTTTCATAAACAATTAAAATATTTTATCATCTTTATAATTGTTTACTTTTCTTTTACCTGAATACACAAATAACCCACCATAGGAGAGTGAAACAATACACAATTAATATGCTGATAGGAGAGGCCTGCGACGACATTTCATAAGCTCCTCTCTCCTATGTGCGTGTTATTTGTGTATTATTCAATCATGGTATTGTGCCTTTTGTTCTTTATAGAGAATGAGACTTATGGCCGACGTTGTGTTCAACTTGGACCGTTAACTAGTCATGATATGGGGAACTGTCTCAATGGCCATCTCACTTCTGTTATTTTGTCATAGAATCCCAACTGGTTGATAAGACAATATTTGTCATATCTGAACCCATGCTGGTTATTGTTTATCTGTGAAATTGGTCTGTAGTTCAGTGCTGCCTGTCTGGTAACTTCCAATAAAGGGACAACATTCACTGTTTTCCACATCTCTGGTAACTGTTTGTGTCATTGATTTGTTGTGATCATAGCTGCTGGTCAGATGATGTTTCTGCTCCCTTTTACAGAATCTACAGTGACACTTTGTCAAATACCATTGCCTTTGATGTATCAACCGTCAAAAGTTGTTGAACATTTCTCCGACTTGTTCAGCTGGATACTTGATCTTTTACTGCTGTCTTTCTGATGTGGCTGTGCAACAGTTTGGCTCAGACTGCCTTTCTACTACATCATTCTTAAATTGTCACACAGCCTCTTTCTTCACTTTCTGTTCACTCATTTTCAGTGACTTAAATAAGGACAAAGAAGAGAAAATTCCGAATCTAATAGTAGACAACAAGCTAGAAATTCATAGCTTGGACATTAGGAGGAGGCACGGGGGTTACTAAAAATATTATCCAGAGGGCTGAGGAGGAGTTGTTGAGGTGGTTTGGACATTTAGGGAGGATGGAGAGAAGCTGGGTGGAATTTATCCTAGAAAAGGTTGGTGGGAGGAAGTAAAGGAGGTTTTGTGTGTGAAAACTTGGACATCCAGCAGATGTGTGTGAACGTGTTGTAGGAGTGAGTGGAATCAAATGGTTCTTGGAACTTGAAAAGCTATTGGAGTGTGAGCAATGTAACATTTGTGAGAGGGATTCAGGGAAACTGGTTAACTAGGCTTGAGTCCTGGAGGTGGGAAGTACAGTAGTATTAGCATGACTCTGGCAAGCTGATAGAGTGAGTGATGGTGAAAGTGTTTGTTTTTTGGTCCCCTACCCTGGTGGAAGATGGCGATGTGTGAAAAAAAATCCATCACTATCAGGAAGTCTTAAGATAGTAAGGATAGTCTAGAAAATTTGCTACTATGTTCATGAACCCACACTCTAGCACTCTCTTTTCTCTCATCCATCTGTACCTCACAAATGGAATCTGCCTGGGGATCCACATTGGTTGCACACCTCAGGCCAATTATAACTCAACAAAAGGCTGCTCTAGCAACAATTACTATCTACCATTTTATGATTTTCTGAAGTCTGATTATAAATATATTTTTTCTTGGTTAAGTTTTTTTTTACCAAATGCCTTCATACTTAATGTTCATTTTATGATATGTAGAGAGCTCCACATTTATTTAGTAGAGATTGATCCAAAAACTATAGCTTAGTTAAACATTGACAATTTTCTTAAGGCTGAATTTATAATATTTTCTCTGTTAGCTTTGTTAAATAATCATAATTAGGAGTGTGCAAAAGTATCAGTATCTGTGAGTATTGGCTAATATTAATGGAATTGGTATTGCCTTAAACTGAGTACATGTTGGTATTGGAGGATGTCAGCCAATTTTGGCAGCGGCATCGGTATCGGTTCAGTATCAGTGTGTTTCGGCTAATATTGCTAGTATTGGTGATATACTAAATTGAGTATCAGTATTAGCAAGATTTTGGTAGCATCCATACCTTATCATAATCATTTGTTTTCCAATAATATACATTTGTGTTACAAAGATTTACAAGGAAAAGCTGAAAGCTGTGCAAAATATTTTGGGAAAACTTAAACTAGGAGTAATATTAAAATTACTGTATGTACATACTATACATATAAATACTTAATATATAAGCCAAAAAGCACTTCATGGAAAAATAAACTTTCAAGTTTTTGGTTTCTAGTAGACCAGATTTTTGGCCTTTGTATATGTTTTACATAGATTCCGACACATACTTGGAATATCAAATAGGAATTTATTTATTGTTTGATGCCCATGAGTTTTGTTGCAGCTCTAAGGACAATCGTAATTCTGTATTGGTATTACGGATTATTATCCTGAAGATCTAAAGTGAACAGTAGAAAGCAAGAATAACTTTCATTCATACGTTATTCATTTTATGTATACCTGTTACTAGTTTTGAGAGATTCCCTCCTGCACCCAATTCTGGGCAGGACCTATTTGGTGCTTATCTAGCTAACCAGGCTGTTCTTGTTGTGGCTCACTGGCCCACATATTCATCACAGCCTGCTTAATCTGGCACTTGACTGAGGTACATGTGAGTTAAGTTTAGAGAGCCCACATTTATTAGGTAGAGATTGGCAAGACCTATAGAGTTACTACAGTGGTACCCCGGAGTTTTGGCCACCCCACCAACTCTAACAATTATATAGGTGTATTATTGTAAGTGCTTTTGTAAGTATTTTTGGGGTCTGAAACGGACTAATCTAATTTACATTATTCCTTATAGGGAACAAATTCGTTCGTGTGACTTTGAACCTTCTGGATTGAATTATGGCGAAACTCGGGGTTCCACTGTATGGTACAGTGGACCCTCGGTTTTCGCGAAAATTCTTTCAGAATGCTGCTCAAGTGCCATTACCAAACGAATTTGCTTCCCTTAAGAAATAATGTCACGTAGGTTAGTCTATTTAGACCCCCAAAAATACACTTGCAAAAGCACTTACAAAATACACTTACATAAAAGGGGCGAGTTTGGAGATGACCGAAAACCGAGGGACCACTGTATATGGATTTTATAGTGGAGTTATAAATATATTTTTCTTGGTTAATTTTTATTAAATCCATTCATATACTGTGTATGTTCTTTTGGTTAGGAACCGCATATTAAATTATGTTGTTCATAGGTCTGTGGTAGCCGCCGTCATTTGATTCTTTAACCCTTTCGGGTCAGAGGCCAAATTTCAAATGTGCACCAGGGTCCAAGAATTTTCCCCAAAAATTGTTATTTTCTTATGAAATGAGTAGAGAATCTTTTCAAGTAATAAAACAAAAAGTACGAAATTTGATGGAAAATTGATGAAATTATGCTCTCGCTAATTTTTATGCATCAGCGATATTTATGCATTAGCGATTTGCCAACTTTGACTCCCATTTTAGGCCAATTACATTATTCCAGTCGACCAAATTCTTAGCTATTTCGGCTAGTATTTCTTCTATTCTATCGATTGAGCACAAGAAATTGCTTGATCAGCTATTTCAACTACAAAATAAAGTGATCGGATATTGGTAATTTAGCCAATTTAACACAAAGTTCAAAATATTCCAATTTCAAAATAGGGTGCAGAATAAACAATGCAGGCATTCTTGGCACTAAACTAACATTTCCTCTGTTCATTGAATTCGTTTTCAGTCTTTACAAATGAATTCCATTTTTATTTTTATTCACATAATGAATTTTTATTCAAACAAAAAATGGAAGATTTACTGTTATGCAATATTGTAATAATTGTATAAATATCACCACATTTGTGAATGTATATTAGACCACAAGCTGGCGTATATTGGACGTGTGAGGTCATTTGTTTACTCTTGAACATCGGCAAAAAATTAACATTTCCGCTTATTTTGAGCTCAGTTTCAAGCCATTTCCAGTACTAAAACCAATCAAAATCATCTCTATTTCTGTAATATATCTTCCATTCTATCAATTGAGACCAAGATACTCACTTAAATACAACAATAAAAAGTATACAAAAAAACACCAAAGTCGCTGTTTTAATCGAAAATTACGGTCTCAGTTTTTCTCATTATGCACTGTGTGCTGGAGGATTTGTTTTATGTGGTGCACACTTACCACATAGATGTATTCTCTCATATCTAGACCAAATTTACCGCTCACAGCTCATGGCGTTGAACTAGAACTACGGTTTTGGACCCTCAACTCAAAGCCGTAGAACTACGGCCACGGACCCTGAAAGGGTTAAATGTTATTACCAGTTGCATTACTGGTATATTATAATATATTGTAATAGTAATGAAATTTTTTCATTTTGTATCATTATAGCTTACTGTGCAGCTTGCCCTTATTGGCTTAATGGAATACCTGTTGCATCTCACCAAGCTCTGCAGACATGATGTATGTTCATCAAGACTCAGGACTCATCAATGTTGCATATTTCAAATTTAACATGGATGATGCCAAGGTTTGTATTGTTATGCAATTTATTTTGATTTCATGCATTCTTTTTATATTAGTTTTGACCATACTTTGTCTTGAGCATATTATAGTTTTACCAAATGCTCTTAATACTAGTACATACAGTGTAATATGGTTTACTAAGCAACATTGCAATCAATATCCTCAGGTGAACTGGATGGAAACCGTCCAGTACCATTACAGACTGACACCAAACCTGGCTGAGCTTGTTACCAGTATTGGGGTATGGGGACCATTTACTGCATCAATGGTGGCAACTGCTCGTTGCTTAACTCCCTTCTTTTAAAGTCAATGCCTTCTTCGAGCCATTATCGAGATGAAATAATATCATGTACAAGGTAAGTTTTGGGCTTTGACATTTTAAAAAGAGCTCAAGGTTAAAAAACTGTGGAATAAAGATGCAAATGCAAAACTTAGAATATTTTATTTAGTGATATTTTACCCACTGCATCCTTGTCTAATACAGAGAACAGAAAAAACCCAGAATATATAAAAGTCAGGTGAGCATGCACCATTTTGCTTGTGTAGTGTGTAGGACAGTACAGTCAGTTTGGAGAGCATTCCTGAGATGCTAAAACTACCGGGTTTTGGGCTACAGTGTTGGAAACTGTGATCAAGGCAGCCTTGAGACAACAATATTTCTGCAATTGTCCTCTTTTTGTAACCAACTTGATGTCTTTCCATCTCATCACATGCCTTTGTGAATTTTGGTGTATTAATTAAGCAAGTGTTATTCCATTGTCTATTGTATCCCTATGAGGCAGCTCTAAACTTAGGGCAGTTGTCTACTGGTATACACAAACCCAAATATGAGTTGGACACCATCATCTAAAACCATAGGTTCCATGATGCAGCATTTTAGAAAGAATTTATGCAGGGGAGCTTATCACCATGGCATCCACTGAGAACTGCAAATCTCCAAGCAGACATAAACCAAGTCTTTAAAGAGGCTTCAGAAAACAATATGAAGTTCAATGAAGATAAATTTCAATTACTCTGAATTTTTTTTTTTTTTTTTTTAACATTGGCCATTTCCACCAAAGGCAGGGTGGCCTGAAAAGAAAAACTTTCATCATCACTCACTCCATCACTGTCTTGCTAGAAGCATGCTTACACTACAGTTATAAAGCTGCAACATTAACACCCCTCATTTAGAGTGCCGGCACTGTACTTCACATCTCCAGGAATCAAGTCCGGCCTGCCATTTTCCCTGAATCCTTCATAAATGTTACCTTGCTTACACTCCAACAGCACGCCAAGTCCTAAAAACCATTTGTCTCCATTCGCTCCTATCTAACACACGCTTGCTGGAATTCCAAGCCCCTCACACAAAACCTTCTTTACTCCCTCCCACCAACCATTCCTAGGCTTCCCTCCACTACAGATTTATACACTCAAAGTCATTCTATTTTTGTTCCATCCTCTCTACATGTCCAAACCATCTCAATAATATCCTCAGCCCTCTGGATAATAGTTTTGGAAATCCCCGCCTCCTAATCTCCAAACTATGGAAAAGATGTGCCAAACAGGAGGAATACATGAAAATACTAAATAATGATAAATTAAAACATTAACTGTTAAAATACTGGTCTTAGTTACTGTACATACTGCATAGTGGTCCAGTAATGTCTCACCAGTCAGATGAAACTAAGGCACACAAGATTATAAATAGAGTAGACCATTATTTAACACGGGTTTATTTGGCATCTTTTGGTTATAGCACTATTAAAAAATTTGCGGCACAATTTTATATAACACTTCGTAAAATTAACTTAACACGGTTCAGTTTGAGGAGGAAAAAATTTGGAGCGTCACCCGTGGGATACTTCTGGCTGTGAGTTAGACCATTGAGTCAGCAGGGGAGACCTGCCGCCATCCCCCACCACCCTCAGCCACCCCCACCACTCTTGTCCCAGTCTTCAATTCATACGTGTGTAGGACCTCTGCTGAAACTAGCTGTGTTTATTTTTGTTTGTGGATTGAGTTTATATCTTTTAATTACCATATCTTGTATCTGCCAAGCAATCATGACACCCAGTATGCATACCAGTGTTGCTGAAAGTGGCAAGAAAGGTATAAGCCTTTAATTCTTAAATTAACAAAAGAAAATAGATATTAGACAAGAGATAGCCTGTGGCTGTAATGAAGTGTCACTTTGTGCACATAAAAGAATGAGATAAATATGAGTGTGTGATGACTGGCTGACTGATTTACTGACTTACTGGTGATTTACTGTTAGACTTGAATGATTTACTGACTGACTGATTTACTGACAGACTGATTTACTGGCTTACTGACAGCTTACTCCACTTGACTGATTTACTGATTGACTTAAAGTTAGACTTTTTCACTGAAGGGCCTGAAACGTTGTCTAGAGCAGCTGATGCCTTACCATCCAGTTGTATAATGTACTGCAGAATTAAAACAGAACAGAAATCCATTACAGAATTTATGCACACTCCAGTACAACCATCGACTTCAGTACCAGAACCTCTACCATCCCACCTCAGCCCAGTAGGGCCACAGCATAACTCTCCACTCTCCACAATCATCCACAAACACCAGCACCCACAATTTAAGGTAAGAAATACTATTATTTCTGTTGCAATTGTAATCTTAAGTAGTAAAAACAATATAATACATCACGACAATGAACTACAAATATATATTCTTTTATTTTTGTAAGATGTGGAGGCCTAAAAAAATTTGTTTGTCTTTTTTGGGGCCCCCAGGAACGTAACCCTATTTTTCCATAAGTTCTTCAGTTTATCTAACACGGTGTTTTCAGAACATAACTACCATGAAATAACGGTCTACTGTATATATTAAGAAAGATGAAAGTTCATGACTCACGAAATCGTAATGACGTTACCAAACAAACCATACCACGGGTGGGGTTCGAACCCGCGGTCAGAGAGTCTCTAGACCGTCGCGTAAGCCACTAGGCCAGCTAGCAATAAGATTCATCAACTAGGTATATTTACACCATAGGAAGGTTAGTTTTTATGAAAGTTCATACCTGGCCGCAGCCAATCTCATAATATCTAGTAACAGGTGTATCAGGCTCCAGCTGTCTCTTAACATCTTGGATTTATAAATATCCAACAGGGAGAGAGATGACACATTGTCTAATAGCCTCATCTGTGGGGACACTGCAACAACTCTGCTCACACTCAAGATTCACTAACCGACGACTTGTCTCCTGAAAGGTAAATGTAAATACTTTATACAGTATTCAAAACATTGGAAAACTCTAATACTCTACTACCAAGAAAATAATGCTACCACCCAGGAGGAACTACCATCCTGCCAGGTGACTGTGAAACAGAAACCTGAAACTGTTTTACATGATGGTAGAAGTTGCTGGTGTCTTTTCTGTCTCATAAACATGCAAGATTTCAGGTACGTCTTGCTACTTATACTTTACATAGGTCACACTACGCAAACATGTACGTTTTATGTATACACTCATCTGAGTTTTCTTTGATTTTATCTTAATAGTTCTTGTTCTTATTGCTTTTCCCTTTCATATCCATGGGAAGTGGAATAAGAATCTTTCCTCCGTAAGCCATGCGTGTTGTAAAAGTCAACTAAAATGCAGGGAACAATGGGCTAGTAACCCCTTTTCCTGTATAGCTTACTAAAAGAAGAAGAAGAAAATCGTCAAAGTGGGATGTTTGAATGTGCGTGGATGTTGTGCGAATGATAAGAAAGAGATGATTGTAGATGTTATGAATGAAAAGAAGCTGGATGTCCTGGCTTTAAGTGAGACAAAGCTGAAGGGGTAGGAGAGTTTCAGTGGGAGAAATAAATGGGATTAGATCAGGGTTTCAAATAGAGTTAGAGCTAAAGAAGGAGTGGCAATAATGTTGAATAATCAGTTATGGCAGGTAAAGAAGGAATATAAATGTATAAATTCAAGGATTATGTGGAGTAAAATAAGGTTGGATGTGAAAAGTGGGTTATAGTAAGTGTTTATGCACCTGGAGAAGAGAAAGTGTAGAGGAGAGAGAGAGATTTTGGGAAATGTTGAGTGAGTGTGGGGGGAGTTTTGAACCAAGTGAGAGAGTAATTGTGGTTGGGGATCTTAATGCTAAAGTGGGTAAAAATGTTGTGGATGGAGTAGTAGGTAAATTTGGGGTGCCAGGGGTAAATGTAAATGGGGAGCCATTAATTGAGCTATGTGTAGAAAGAGGTTTGGTAATAAGTAATACATATTTTATGAAAAAGAGGATAAATAAATATACAAGGTATGATATAGCACGTAAGGAAAGTAGTTTGTTGGATTATGTATTGGTGGATAAAAGGTTGATGAGTAGGCTTCAGGATGTACATGTTTATAGAGGGGCAACGGATATATCAGATCATTATTTGGTTGTAGCTACAGTTAGAGTAAAAGGTAGATGGGACAAAAGAAAATGGCAACAGCAAGTAGAGAGAGGTAAAAGTGTATAAACTAAGGAAGGAGGAAGTTAGGGTGAGATATAAGCAACTATTGGCAGAAAGGTGGGCTAGTGCAAGTAGGAGTAGTGGGGGGGTTGAAGAGAGTTGGGATAGTTTTAAAAATGCAGTATTAGAATGTGGGGCAGAAGTTTGTGGTTATAGGAGGGTGGGTGCAGGAGGAAAGAGGAGTGAGTGGTGGAATGAAGAAGTAAAGGGTGTGATAAAAGAGAAAAAGGTAGCTTATGAGAGGTTTTTACAAAACAGAAGTGTTAGTAGAAGAGCAGAGTATATGGAGAGTAAAAGAAAGGTGAAGAGAGTGGCGAGAGAGTGCAAAGAAGAGCGGATGAAAGAATGGGAGAGGCTCTGTCAAGAAATTTTGCTGAAAACAAGAAAAATTTTGGAGTGAGATAAACAAGGTAAGAAAGCCTAGGGAACGAATGGATTTGTCAGTTAAAAACAGAGTAGGGAGTTAGTAGATGGGGAGCTGGAGGTATTGGGTAGATGGCGGGAATATTTTGAGGAACTTTTAAATGTTGATGAAAAGAGGGAGGCGATAATTTCATGTACTGGCCAGGGAGGTACAACATCGTTTAGGAGTGAAGAAGAGCAGGATGTGAGTGTGGGGGAGGTGCGTGAGGCATTACGTAGAATGAAAGGGGTAAAGCAGCTGGAATTGACGGAATCATGACAGAAATGTTAAAAGCAGGGGGATATAGTGCTGGAGTGGTTGGTATTTTTGTTTAATAAATGTATGAAAGAGGGAAGGTACCTAGGGATTGGCAGCGAGCATGTATAGTTCCTTTATATAAAGGAAGGGGGATAAAAGAGAGTGTAAAAATTATAGGGGAATAAGTTTACTGAGTATACCAGGTAAAGTGTATGGCAGGGTTATTATTGAAAGAATTAGAGGTAAGACAGAGAGTAGGATTGCAGATGAGCAAGGAGGCTTTAGAATGGGTAGGGGATGTGTAGATCAAGTGTTTACAGTGAAGCATATATGTGAACAGTATTTAGATAAAGGTAGAGAGGTTTTTATTGTATTTATGGATTTAGAAAAGGCATATGATAGAGTGGATAGGGAGCAATGTGGCAAATGTTGCAAGTGTATGGAATAGGTAGTAAGTTACTGAAGGCTGTAAAGAGTTTTTATGAGGATAGTGAGGCTCAGGTTAGGGTGTGTAGGAGAGGAGATTACTTCCCGGTAAAAGTAGGTCTTAGACAGGGATGTGTGATGTCACCATGGTTGTTTAATATATTTATAGATGGGGTTGTAAAAGAAGTAAATGCTAGGGTGTTGGGGAGAGGGTGGGATTAAATTTTGGAGAATTAAATGCAAAATGGGAGTTGACACAGTTACTTTTGCTGATGATACTGTGCTTATGGGAGATTCTAAAGAAAAGTTGAAAAGGTTAGTGGACGAGTTTGGGAGAGTGTGTAAAGGTAGAAAGTTGAAAGTGAACATAGATAAGAGTAAGGTGATGAGGGTATCAAACGATTTAAATAAAGAAAAATTGGATATCACATTGGAGAGAGGGATTATGGAAGAAGTAAATGTTTTCAGATATTTGGGAGTTGATGTGTCAGCGGATGGATTTATGAAGGATGAGGTTAACCATAGAATTGATGAAGGAAAAAGGTGAGTGGTGCATTGAGGTATCTGTGGAGACAAAAACGTTATCCATGGAGGCAAAGAAGGGAATGTACGAAAGTATAGTGGTACCAACACTCTTATATGGGTGTGCAGCATGGGTTGCAAATGCTGCAGCGAGGAGGAGGCTGGAGGCAGTGGAGATGTCCTGTCTAAGGGCAATGTGTGGTGTAAATATTATGCAGAAAATTCGGAATGTGGAAATTAGGAGGTGTGGAGTTACTAAAAGTATTTGTCAGAGGGCTGAAGGGGGGTTGTTGAGGTGGTTTGGTCATTTAGAGAGAATGGATCAAAGTAGAATGACTTGGAGAGCGTATAAATCTGTAGGGAAGGAAGGCGGGGTAGGGTCGTCCTAGAAAAGGTTGGAGGGAAGGGGTAAAGGAGGTTTTGTGGGCGAGGGGCTTGGACTTCCAGCAAGCATGTGTGAGCGTGTTAGATAGGAGTGAATGGAGACGAATGGTTTTGGGACATGACGATCTGTTGGAGTGTGAGCAGGGTAACATTGTGTGAAGGGATTCGGGGAAACCAGTTAATTGATTTAGTTGGACTTGAGTCCTGGAAATGGGAAGTACAATGCCTGCACTTTAAAGGAGGGGTCTGAGATAGTGACAGCTGGGAGGGACTTTTCTCAGCTGTCGTATCTGAGCTCCTCTGCAAAGACAGTGATTATGTATGAGTGTGGTGAAAGTGTTGAATGATGATGAAAGTTTTTTCTTTTGGGGATTTTCTTCTTTTGGGTCGCCCTGCCTCGGTGGAGACGGCCGACTTGTTGAAAAAAAAAAAAAAAAAAAATATATATATGTATGTATATTTTTCTAAAGGTGAGGCCAAGACAGTGATAGAGTGAATTATATTTTCTAAAGATGAGTTTATCTATCTTTCCTGATGATCAAACCTAAAGTGTGGACTACTTATTTAACATTTTGTGGAGAAGTTACAAGCGTGTGTCCCCCTCCCTAGGGTGGTTATTTTTACAGAAATTTTGTATTTATCCCTAGACAAATGCTTTATCCAGGCTCCACAAAAACTTCGTAACAGAGACAAAGAGTAAATGTTAGGGAAGTGACGTTAGAGTGAGGAAATGTAACAAGCGGGGTGCCGCAAGAATGTGTATTAGGACCAGTATTGTTTCTGATTCATGTCAAAGATATTACAGATGGGACTGAGTCAGATGTATCCCTGTTTACTGATGATGTAAAACTAATGAGAAGAATAAAAACATGCAAGAACAAGGAAAGGCTGCAAATGGATCTGGACAGACTACATTTTTTTTTTTATAAAAGTGGTTGCTTGAATTCAATCCCAGCAAAATGCAAGGTCATGAAGATCGGGGCAGGGGTAACAAGATGGGGGACAGAGGTTACAGACGTCACTCAGAGAGAAAGATCCAGGGGTGAGCATAGTGCCTTAAGAAACGGAAGTTAAGTGCAGAAGTATGCAACAATCCTTGTTCCTGGATTAACATGCTTCCTGAAGTGTGGGTTCTATTGTGGTGCTGCATACTACAAGTTGGCTTTGACATACGTTGTGTACAGTGCCCGGAAGGGCTGTGTTGATATGCCTGAAGGTTACTCTTAGATTAGCCAGGCGAGCACTGGCTGCAAAGGTCATATTCAGTTGATGTGAGTCTTTTGTGAAGGGGCTAAGACGCTCAGGGATCAACTTTTTTATTTGTTGACCGATTGCGCTCATTCTTGGTGTACTATTTGAAGCTTATATCAAACATGTTGTGACGAAGCTTCAGAAAAATCGGCCAAAAAGCAAATGAACCACGCAAGATTTACTGAAAATTACTAAAAAATATACTTATCAGTAACGTACTCCGAAGTGGTAGTTGGAAAAGTGGTTTTGACACTTTCTGCTGGTAGAACACTTCTAAGTCCATCGTTCACCATATACTAATAGCAAAATATCGGACTTTTATCCCACACAAATCTGAAAATATTTGGGATACTTCAAAAAGGTACATTACATCTGGTAAAGCAATCATTCTTCTATGTTTGTTGTGAAAATAAGGTCAACTCGTTCATTATTAATGATGGTGGTTGGCTAAATAGGTAAATAACTTCCGAGATAATGGCCGAAACCCGCAGCAGCCCAAGTACTCGGAGAATTTTTTTTTCCGAATAGTACTTGTTTTTTCAAACGTTTTCATCATCTATGAGTGTCTACTACAGTTTACCATCGGCTAGATTTGTTTTCTCTCACAATAGCAATGTGAGAATGGGAAAATAACCCTTATGGGGGATGGCGACCCTTCCACTACTTGGCGATAGACCGTCATATTCTGCAACATAATATTTATTCGGGTGTGTTTTTCATGTTTCTATGCTATTAACATGTCGCCTTATGTCATAATAGATCAATTGTAGTAAGAATAACGTAAGAATAGAACAATTTGTTGGCTGGTGTGTCTTGGCCGGCACAACGTAATTTATGCCTTATCAGCACTTCTTATCGGAGAAGGCTCCTGATTGGTTCTCAGACCATATTAGCCCCTCCCACTCTCCTATGATTAATGCATATTCCCTGAAGATCATGTATTGTTCACTTTTTGTACATAGAGGGATTTATATAATAAAGTATGTTTTTCTGTGGGATTGCATATGTTTGGTAATCCCTGTGACGTTAGGACGTAGGGTTAGCACCTGAGAGAGGTGCCTACAAGCTGTGCCTTTTGTCTGTTTTGTATATAGTATTATTGATATGTAGGTATGTTGTATCATGAATTTGGTTTTATGCACAACATTTTTGCTTTATGTTGCTTTGTTTATGCGACATGAGCCCTGTTTTGATGCATTGTTTATACATTAGGTTTAGGCAAAGGTTCTTTTGAATACCAGTTTGTTATCATGCTGTAATTATAAGTACACAGCAGGTGGAGGGGGAATATGTTAGGTGGTTTTATATATTATGTGGGGTTTGAAATTATGTTGCTGTGACTTGTGAGTTCATTACCTTTGTAACTTGTGAGTTCATTACCTTTGTAACTTGTGGGTTCATTACCTTTGTAACTTGAGTTCATTACCTTTGTAACTTGTGAGTTCATTACCTTTGTAACTTGTGAGTTCATTACCTTTGTAACTTGTGAGTTCATTACCTTTGTAACTTGTGAGTTCATTACCTTTGTAACTTGTGAGTTCATTACCTTTGTAACTTGTGAGTTCATTACCTTTGTAACTTGTGAGTTCATTACCTTTGTAACTTGAGTTCATTACCTTTGTAACTTGTGAGTTCATTACCTTTGTAACTTGTGAGTTCATTACATTTGTAACTTGTGAGTTCATTACCTTTGTAACTTGTGGGTTCATTACCTTTGTAACTTGTGAGTTCATTACCTTTGTAACTTGTGAGTTCATTACATTTGTAACTTGTGAGTTCATTACCTTTGTAACTTGTGGGTTCATTACCTTTGTAACTTGTGAGTTCATTACCTTTGTAACTTGTGAGTTCATTACCTTTGTAACTTGTGAGTTCATTACCTTTGTAACTTGAGTTCATTACCTTTGTAACTTGTGAGTTCATTACCTTTGTAACTTGTGAGTTCATTACCTTTGTAACTTGTGAGTTCATTACCTTTGTAACTTGTGAGTTCATTACCTTTGTAACTTGTGAGTTCATTACCTTTGTAACTTGTGAGTTCATTACCTTTGTAACTTGTGAGTTCATTACCTTTGTAACTTGTGAGTTCATTACATTTGTAACTTGTGAGTTCATTACATTTGTAACTTGTGAGTTCATTACCTTTGTAACTTGTGATTTCATTACCTTTGTAACTTGTAAGTTCATTACATTTGTAACTTGTAAGTTCATTACATTTGTAACTTGTAAGTTCATTACCTTTGTAACTTGTAAGTTCATTACATTTGTAACCTGTGAGTTCATTACCTTTGTAACTTGTAAGTTCATTACCTTTGTAACTTGTGATTTCATTACCTTTGTAACTTGTAAGTTCATTACATTTGTAACTTGTAAGTTCATTACATTTGTAACTTGTAAGTTCATTACCTTTGTAACTTGTGAGTTCATTACATTTGTAACCTGTGAGTTCATTACCTTTGTAACTTGTGAGTTCATTACCTTTGTAACTTGTGAGTTCATTACATTTGTAACCTGTGAGTTCATTACCTTTGTAACTTGTAAGTTCATTACATTTGTAACTTGTGAGTTCATTACCTTTGTAACTTGTTCACCTATCAAAACTTTTTAGTCCAGTCCCTGGACCCATTATGTACCTCTGTAATCTTTTGACTACCGCCCACACCATGGGTATGGCCTGCATAATAAGGATATCAAACTGTGTTTGGTTCTTAGATATGGTAATGTTTTACATGTATATGTTTTTTCTCCGTCTTGGCGGTTGTGGCCTCTGTGAGGTATTAATGATTCTTGCAGACTTCCATATGTGTTCATGGAATTAATTTTTGGGGGGGATATATGGGGTACGTTTTCTGGTTTAAATGATAGGGTGAATTTTTCTGTTTGCTTGTATGTTGCATTGTTAATGTATTATTTATAAATGTTTTAAATAAAATATAAAAAAACTCTCCTATGATCTCAAATGGTGAATTTGTATTATATTAAAGAGAAAAATATAAGAAATTGATAGAAAAAAACGGATTTTTTTTTTTGGCCGAGTCAGCGCGCATGCAATGACAGGCGCCGTCACCATATATGTTATAAATTACTATAATTCTTTGTAGAAACATCGTATAATGATGAGAATTATACCAGGGTGTTGCCAGAAAGATCAACTACTTTTCGGTAAGAATAACTCAATTTTCGTAGTTTTTCATTTTTTTTTTTCTGAGCGCGCTCCATATGTCAGGGGCCCCTGAGCGCGCTCCATGTGTCAGGGGCCCCTGAGCGCGCCCCATGTGTCAGGGGCCCCTGAAAAAACTTGAGACACCCCGTCAGCTTGTAAAACCCCAGACTGACGTCACATACTAAGATATTCTTGTTGTTGACAAAGAGGACGAATAGGAAATGACGAATAAGAAATTATTTTAGTCTCTTCACCGAATAGACTTACGTCATTTATTGTTCGTGTATTACGATGGTACACTGAACCTTTATTATACACAAATAACCCGCACATAGAAGAGAGGAGCTTACGACGACGTTTTGGACCATTTACAAAGTCACACTAACAAAAAGGAGAGAAGGAGGGACTATATATACTAGGCCAGCAGACAGGGACGGAAACAAGAGAGGGAGTGGTGGAGGAGTAATAGTAGTAGTGGAGTCAGTCATATACTTAGAAAAGGAGCACTGCAAGGGAGCTAGGGGCCACAAGGGAGCTAGGGGCCCACAGAAGGTAGGAGCAAGGACAAATACAAGGCAGAAGAAAGAAAACAAAGGAGAAAAAGAAAGAGGGAGAAGGGAAAAAAGAATCGAAGTGTTCTGAAGTTTGGAGCATTTAACAATGTAATGGGAAAGGAGACAAAGCCAGGGCTAAGATTCATACAAGGAAGGTTGTGTATAAGGGAGGATTCAACCAGACGGCGACAGTGAAAGTTAGACGTAGGGTAGACAGTTTTAGCAGAAGACCAATCAATTGGATGACTGTGATCTCTGACATGACAGAACAGAGCATTGTTAAGTAAAAGGACACAAATGCAACTAATTACGGCTTGATAAAGCTCCTGGAGAGCGAAACGTTGCCACAATAAAATGTCACATTAGTTGCATTTGTGTCCTTTTACTTAACATATTGTCGATAATTCTACCAATATTAATACAGAAAAGAGCATTATTGGTGTCGGCCTAACACTACTTTTGTGCTCCCTAAGTCTGTCAGAAAGAGATCGGCCAGTTTCTCCAAAGTACTGAAGAGGACAGGAGGAGCAAGAAATAGAGTAAACACCAGGAGAATCTGTAGAGGAAGGAGAGGTATGAACTAGATTAGTGCGAAGAGTGTTAGTCTGGCGGAAAGTAAGTTTGATGTCTAAAGAACGGAGAGAGTTGTTGAGATTAGAGAGACCGGAAATGTAGGGAAGGCAGAGGACAGGCGAGTTCCCAGGAGTAGAGGGTCAGGGAGAGAAGAAAGTCCGTTTAGCACGAGAGAAAACAGTCTATGAAATGGGAAGGGTAGCCAAGACGGGAAAATGAAATATGAAGAGTGGAAATTTCTAATTCAAGGAACTGAGGATCGCAAATGTGGAGAAAGAGGGAGATAAGAACACTTCTTGACAGATGAAGTATGATAAGAAAAATGGTGAATGTACATGGCACTGTGCATAGGCTTGCGGTACACAGAAGAGACAAAACCTGTAACTGAGCGGTGGACATGAACATCAAGGAAAGGAAGCAAGGAATTAGATTCCTATTCAGCTTTAAACTTAATGGAAGGGGCAAGATTATTAAGAACATCAAGAAATGGTTGGAAGAGACTAGAGTCGTGAGGCTGGTGGCTAGAGCTCTCGCTTCACACACGGAGGGCCCGGGTTCGATTCCCGGCGGGTGGAAACATTTCGACGTGTTTCCTTACACCTGTTGTCATGTTCACCTAGCAGCAAATAGGTACCTGGGTTGTTAGTAGACTGGTGTGGGTCGCATCCTGGGGGACAAGATTAAGGACCCCAATGGAAATAAGACAGACAGTCCTCGATGACGCACTGACTTTCTTGGGTTATCCTGGGTGGCTAACCCTCCGGGGTTAAAAATCCGAAGAAATCTTATCTTATCTTTTACATAGCGGAGCCAGAGTGACGGGCGCACATCAGATTAGCAAGAACAGGAGATAGAGGAGAGCCCATAGCGACACCGAAGGTTTGAGAATAATATTTACCTTGGAAGGAAAAGGAATTAGAGTCCACACAAAGGCGGTTAAGATCAAGAAAGACATCAGTAGGTATAGGGAGATGAAGTAACCCTTCGTTGGCCTTCTCTCTGAGAAAATTAAGGACATCATCAAGAGGGACATTAGTGAAGAGGGACTCGACATCAAGACTAAGCATCTTACAGGTCGGGAGAGCGAACCCGTTCCATGAAGTCTTGAGAGTGACGAAGGTGGGCAGGAGAAAAAGTACCAAGAAAGGGAGTGAGGGTTTTACGATGGTATACTGAAGAATATTATGGAAATCAGATATTGATTTACTGTACATCGTCTCTCCATCTTTATCTGTACCTAAATTTCAACCAAAAATGTTATTTTATTATCCAGCTGCTCACCTTTGTTCCATCTTTGTTCATGTGCAGAGTGTTGGCGTGTATGTTGGCGTGTATGTTGTATGTTGTGTTGTATGTTGTGTTCCATGTTGGTAGGAGTCAGATTGTATTGTACCGGAACACTTATCGTCTTTTCCTTCCTGTCTAGATTAGACAATATTTTATTCTCCGGAGTGACTATGGTGACGCCCTGAGAGACCCTTAACACTATAATAACAGTAAAAACAGATTATTTAGGCACAGGCTCATATAAGTACAATGATCATTTATAGTGTAAATTACCCAGGATGACCCAAAAAAGACAAAGTGACTTAATTTCCATTGGGGTCGGATTCTACTCTCAAAAAAGAGAAGAACAAGATTTTTGATGTTGGATGTGTAATTGCCTCGGCACTCAAGAACGTAAACAACATATATTATAAATTAGACACATGAGCAACACTTGGGAATCTTTACTGTGAAAACGCTTCGCCAGGTAATGGCTTCCTCAGTCCAATACAGAGAAGAATGGTTGATGATCAGGAGTTTGAGGGAATCAGTCCATCAATCTCATCAGAATGTGACACATCACCTTATTTTGTTTTGCGCTCTGCATATTCCTAGGGCCGTAGGGAAGTGAAGTGAAGAGATAACCATTGCTAGGTGTCTGATAAGATCAGTGGTTTCTTTTAATAAAAGTAAAGAAAAGAAAACAAATTTTTATTGTGAAGAGATAGAGTGAAGAGTAACTATGGCTGGCATCAGAGGGGTTCAGGCTGCCATAATGATATTTATCATTATTGTGCATTTCTATGAAGAAGGAAATCAGTCATGGGGTCTGGAAAAGGTGAATGAGGTGATAGCTCCCTGGAAAGTGAAAGCCCAACAGTGGCCATCATACCAGAAACCTAAGTGCCACTATCACCGCAAGGTTTGGCAACCCCACATCTCAAAACAAAACAATGGCGCACAGCTTTTATAGTGGCGCTATTAAGTGGCGATATTCATACTAATCCAGGACCTCAATCTATGGTACAGGTGAAAAACAGACAGATAAGTCATGGTGATAATGACGGTCTAGTTGCTAGTAATGATAATCTTAACGTTATATGTAATGCACAGACAATAGAACCATTATTATCTCAGACACCACCAGACATTTGTATACACTGTACTAAGGTACGAAAGAAGAACAGTAAACTTACCGGATGTAAAATGTGAAAGGGTTGGGTGCATAATGGATGTGTGTTTGATTATGGTAATGGTGCAAGATTTCATTTTGTTTGTAACAAATGCACTTTGGCACAGTTACCCTTTAGCAATGATGACATTGATTTTCCTATTTTTAATGTTAATGACCCCTTGCCATTTATTGATGATTATGATTGTCTTAGGAGAACAGGCCTTCACTTTATTCATGTCAACGCAAGATCACTTCTTCCAAAATTGGCAGAGATTAGGATTCTAGCTAACAGAACTAGAGCGGCAGTTATATCCATCTCGGAATCCTGGTTGGATGATACGGTGACTGACGACGAGGTCAAAATAGAAGGTTACAATATAAAACGCTTAGATAGGAATAGAAAAGGTGGTGGTGTATGTGCCTACATAAGGAACGACTTAGCCTATAATCCAAGACCTGATTTAAATGACAATAAACTGGAGATTCTATGGTTTGAAGTGTTGCTTCCCAAGACCAAACCCATCTTAGTAGGAACTAGTTATCGCCCTCCCACCCATGACCAGTTCTTAGAGGACGTTTCGAGAGTCTTGTCAGGACTTGATAACAATGACGAGACAGTAATATTGGGAGACTTCAATATCTGTTTTCAACATCAAAATAACGGGTTATGTAAAAGATATAAGCAAATTCTGGATATAAATAGTTACACGCAACTAATTAATACACCAACCCGGATCACACAGTTCTCAGCCACCCTAATTGACCACATACTTTGTAACCGCTCTGAGAACATTAGTCAGTCAGGGGTCATTACCACAGGTCTTAGTGATCATTTCATTATTAACTGTACCAGGAAAATTACTAGGGAACGGATAGGCCTACACAAGACAATAAAAGTTAGGTCAACTAGAAACTACATAAGAACATAAGAATGGAGGAACACTGCAGAAGGCCTACTTGCCCATACAAGGCAGGTCCTTATCAAAACCACCACTACCTAAGAATTTACTCCCGTACTCACGACACCAATCAAATCCAGCCCCTCCACTCATGGAAAAATAAACACATAAGCAGTATAATGTGATCCTTTATTGACAACGTTCCGTCCACGCAGTGAAGCTTTATCGAAATCACAAACAAACTTTTGGACTACCCATGGGATGGCCACTGAGTGCCGTCCTTGCGAACCTATATATGGAACATTTGGAA
>WNWK01024967.1:0-29041 GCA_009830355.1 Cherax destructor
CTAACTTTAAGTCATTCAGTAAATCAGTCAAGTCAGTCAGTCATTCAGTCAGTCAAGTCATTCGAGTCAGTCAAGTCATTCAGTAAGTCAGTCAAGTCATTCAGTATGAGTACGTGCGAATGCTGGGATGGTGGGGTCCGGGGTGGCTGGGGAAGGCGGGTGGTGTCTGCTGAACCACAACAAGGTGGCTGCTTGTGGGAATGGTTATTTGTTTTTCCTTCCCAAACTGTAAGTAAGTTTATTCAGGTATACACAAATACAGTTACGAAGATTATCATACATAGCAGCATATGTGTAGAGAACCTAGGATAACCCAAAAAGTCAGTGACTTATTTATTGTCTCTGACTTTTTGAGCTTATCCTAGGTTCTTACTACATATGCTGCTATGTATGATAATCAATGTAACTGTACTCACTAATTGTGGTTGCAGGGTCGAGGCTCAGCTCCTGGCCCCATGTATCTGAATAAACTTACAGTTTGCAGGAAGGAAAAACAAATTCCCTTTTTCTCTAAGCACGAGGATTGGGCTTACACTTGAAATCACCTGATGCATTATTGAAAAGGAGCAAGGTGAAGCGATCCTTTGCTGTCTTGAAGCCTGGTGCACTTTTCTCTTGCTGACTGTTATAAGTTCGTGTTGGCATTTTCTTCCAGAAAACACTTCTCTCGTCAGCATGTGGCTCATAGCTACCCTCAGTAGGACCCCCACTGACTCAATGGTTTAAGGGGTGCTTGCACATGGATCGCGCTTAGAAAAAAAAATAGAAAAATTACGAAAATTGAGTTTTTCTTACCGAAAAATAGCTGATCTTTCTGGCAACTCCCTCATATAATTCTCATCATTATACGATGTTTCTACAAGGAGTTATAGTAATTTATAACATGTGTGGTGATGGCGCCTGTCAACATACACGCTGACGCAGCAAAAAAAAAAAATTCCGTTTTTTTTTTCTCTCAATTTCTTATATTTTTCTCTCTAGAATAATACAAATTCACCATTTGACATCATAGGAGAGTGGGCCGGACTAATATGGCCTGAGAACCAATCAGGAGCCTTCTCTGGCCTTCTCGGATAAGAAGTGCTGACAGGCCATAAATTACGTTGTAGCGGCCAGCACACACCAGCCAACAAATTGTTCTATTCTTAGGCTAATATCAATAATAATGTTCATTTACTTACTACAATTGATCTATTATGACATAAAGCGACATATTAATAGCATATAAACATGAAAAACACACCAGAATAAATATTATGTGGCATAATATGACGGTCTATCGGCTGGTAGTGGGAGGGTAAGATCGCCCATAAGGATTATTTTTTCCCATTCTCACATCCTGTTATGAGAGAAAACGGATCTAGCGATGGTAAACTGTAGTAGACACTCCTAGATGATGAAAAACAGTGGAAAAACAAGTATTTTTTCGGGAAAAAAAATTTCTCTGAGTACTTGGGCTGCCGCGCGCTTCCGCCATTATCTCGGAAGTAAGTTATTTACCTATTTAGCCATGTACCATCATTATTAATGAACGAATTGACGTGATTTTTACAGTAAACATAGAAGATTGACTTCTTTACAAGATAGCATGTACCTTTTTGAAGTACAGTAGAACGTCATTTAGCACGAGATTATGTTGCACGTTACGGGTATTGCACGATTTAAGATTTGCTACACATTATGTATCATCTTACACGACGTAAAGATGATATTACACGGTTCGGCAGGAGGGGAAAAATTTTGAGCGCGTGGTCGCCCGCGGTGGGTTAAACCATTGAGTCAGTGTTTAATGCTGACGAGACAAGTGTTTTCTGGAAGAAAATGCCAACACGAACTTATATCAGTCAGGAAGAGAAAAGTGCACCAGGCTTCAAGACAGCAAAGGATCTCTTCACCTTGCTCCTTTTCGGTAATGCATCAGGTGATTTCAAGTGTAAGCCCATGGTTATTTACTGTCTAAGAATCCTCATGCTTTGAGGAAAAGGGAATTTGTTTTTCCTTCCTGCAAACTGTAAGTTTATTCAGATACATGGGGCCAGGAGCTGAGTCTCGACCCCTGCAACCACAATTAGGTGAGTACAGTTACATACATTATCATACATAGCAGCATATGTATAGAGAACCTAGGATAACCCAAAAAAAGTCAATGGAAATACTAAGTCACTCTGACTTTTTTGGGTTTTCCTAGGTTCTCTACACATATGCTGCTATGTATGATAATCTTTGTAACTGTATCTGTGTATACCTGAATAAACTTACTTACAGTTTGTGGAAGGAAAACAAATAACCATTCCCACAAGCAGCCTTGTTGTTGTTGTTCAGCGGACACCACCCGCCTTACCCAGCCACCACGGACCCCACCATCCCAGCATTCGTACGTATTTCATACTCGTCAAAAAGTCCGGCTACAAGCCAGCTGTGTTTGTGAAGAATAAGAGAGAGTGAATTGTGTTTTGATCTTGAATTAACGAAGAAAACAAAGATATTAGACAAGACATAACCCGTGGCCGTAATGAAGTGTTACTTTGTACACAAAAAAGATGTAAACATAAGTTTGTGTGACTGACTGACTTGACTAAGTGACTGACTTGACTGACTGACTGAATGACTGACTGACTGACTTGACTGACTGAATGACTGACTGACTGACTGACTTGACTGACTGACTGAATGACTGACTTGACTGACTGAATGACTGACTGTGACTGACTTACTGACTGACTGACTTGACTGACTGACTTACTTACTTGACTGACTTGACTGACTTACTGAATGACTTGACTGACTTACTGAATGACTTGACTGACTTACTGAATGACTTGACTGACTTACTGAATGACTTGACTGACTTACTGAATGGCTTGACTGACTTACTGAATGACTTGACTGACTTACTGAATGACTTGACTGACTTACTGAATGACTTGACTGACTTACTGAATGACTTGACTGACTTACTGAATGACTTGACTGACTTACTAAATGACTTGACTGACTTACTGAATGACTTGACTGACTTACTGAATGACTTGACTGACTTACTAAATGACTGACTTACTGACTGACTTGACTGACTTACTGACTGACTTGACTGACTTACTGACTGACTTGACTGACTTAAAGTTAGACACTCAGTTCAACCATCGACTTCAGTTCCAGAACCTCTACTATCCACCTCAGCATAACTCTCCACTCTCTTCACAATCATCCACAAACACCAGCACCCACAATTTAAGGTAAATACTATTATTTCTATTACATTTGTAGTCTTAAGCAGTAAAAACAACATAATACATCACGATAATGAACTACAATTACATATTCACATTTATTTTTGTAAGATCTGTTGGTCTAAAAAAACTTGTTTGGCTTTTTGGGGACTCCCAGGAACGTAACCCTATTTTCCCCATAAGTTCTTTTAATCATTTAACACGAAATTATCTAACACAACTTTTTCAGGAACGTAACTATCGTGCTAAATGACGGTCTACTGTATCCCAAATATTTTCAGATTTGTGTGGGTTAAAAGTCCGATATTTTGCTAGATGTCAAGCAACCTACAAACTGTATTTTTTTTTAGAATGAAGATAAGGTTTATTACAGAATTGGTACTTGCTGAACGATGGACTTTGAAGTGTTCTATCAGCAGAAAGTGTCAAAACCACTTTTCCAACTACCACTTCGGAGGAGCTCACTCCTAAGTATATTTTTTTAGAATTTTTAGTAAATCTTGCGTGGTTCATTTGCTTTTTGGCCGATTTTATTGAAACTTCACCAAAGCAAGGTCGATATAAGCTTCTAATAGTACACCAAAAATGAGCGCAATCGGTCAACAAATAAAAAATGTGACCCAAGATGTGCAGCGATCCCTTAACCCACAACGGGCTACCGTGCGTTAAAAAAAAATTTCCCTCCCGCGAACCGTGTAATATCATTTTTACGTCGTGTTAGATAATAATGTGCCGCAATTCTTCAATCGTGCAATACCTGTAACGTGTAACATAATCTCGTGCTAAATGACGGTCTACTGTAATTGAAAACCACTGCATTAGCAAAATGCTGTAAAGTGGGTCCTCCTAAACGTGTTCCATTTTTTACATAAAAAAAAAATCTACGTGTTCTGCAAATCATTATTCTGCCAACCATTTACATTAGAGCCCCACTTATATGGCAGATTAGGTTCCAGGCTACCACCGGAAAGCGGACATCGCCGAACAATTATGTACGTAAGTGTATTTTTGTAAATGCTTTTGTAAGTGTATTTTTTGGGGTCTGAAACGACTAATCTAATTTGCATTCATCCTTATGGGAACAAATTAATTCGGTAACGGCACTCGAACATCATTCTGGAAAGAATTATCAACGAAAACCGAGGGTCCACTGTACATACGCAGTACGTTCATTCATTACTTACCTTAAAATATTTGTAGTCTTAATGTAGGGTGAGAAGTGAGTAGTAATTATTTGTAGGAAGTCAGGTGTAGGTAGCCCTGGCTCCCCATCCCAAACATAATACGGTGGACCCTCGGTTTTCATTCAAAATTCTTTCCAGAATGCAGTTCAAGTGCTGTTACCGAACGAATTTTTTCCCATAAGGACAAATGTAAATTAGATTAGTCATTTCAGATCCCCAAAAATACACTTATAGAAGCTCTTGCAAAAATATACTTACATAATTGTTCGAGTTTGGAGATGAACGAAAACCGAGGGTTTACTGTATACAATATTTAACCCTTTCGGGGTCGGTGCCGTACTAGTACGTTTTACAAGCAGGGGTTGGTGCCGTACTAGTACGTGTAAATTATAGCGGCTTCAAATCGAGGGGAAGAAAGCTGGTAAGCCTGCATGTGATAGAATGGGTCTATGTGGTAAGTGTGCGCAGTAGGAAAAAAATCTATGCACCTGCATTGCATTGTGGGAGTGGTAATTCAGTGCACCTTTGTCACCAAGCCAAGCGGTAAGGAATACCTCACTCTCGCAGTTTGAGTAGTAGGGAAGGCAGTGGAGGGAGTGGGGAAGACATTGGGGGGAGTGGGAAAGGCAGTGGGATGAGTGGGGAAGACAGTGGGGTGGGTGGGGAAGACAGTGGGGTGGGTGGGGAAGACAGTGGGGTGGGTGGGGAAGACAGTGGTGGGTGAGGAAGACAGTGGGGTGGGTGGGAAAGACAGTGGGGTGGGTGGGAAAGACAGTGGGGTGGGTGGGGAAGACAGTCGGGTGGGTGGGAAGACAGTGGGGGGAGTGGGGAAGACAGTGGGGTGGATGGGGAAGGCAGTGGGGAAGACAGTGGGGTGGATGGGGAAGACAGTGGGGTGGATGGGAAAGGCAGTGGGGAAGACAGTGGGGGGAAGGCTGGCTGGTAGGCAGGCAGGCTGGCTGGCAGGCAGGCAGGCTGGCTGGCAGGCAGGCAGGCTGGCTGGCAGGCAGGCAGGCTGGCTGGCTGCCCGGCCGGCCGGCTGGCTCTGTCACACAGGTACACATAAATACATAGTGTAAATAACCTAGGATAAATACATAGTGTAAATTACAGAGGATAAATACATAGTGTAAATTACCTAGGATAGCCCAAAAAATCCAGACTGTGGCAGTGTTGGTTCAATAGTGACTGTCTCTGAGACAGAAAGACAGACAGACAGGCAGATAAAACAGTGAAAACAAATAAAGGGAAGGCTGTGTACCCTCTTTTGTCAAATGTCATCACTCTTGATAAGACGAGGCTAACCCCTGGCTGGCTGGCAGGGAGGCAGGCAGGGAGGAAGGGAGGCAGGGGTTGAGGAAGGCAGGCGAAGGCTGCTACCCTCATTTGTCAAATGTCATCTCTCTTGATAAGACAAGGCTAACCCCTGGCTGGCTGGCAGGGAGAGTGGGAGGGAGGCAGGGAGGCAGGGAGAGTGGCAGGGAGGTAGGGAGGCAGAGGTTGAGGAAGGCAGGCGAAGGCATCAAATCTCAACAGTAATTAGTTTAGTAAAGTAAAGTAGTAAAGTAAATTTTATTTCATTGCAGATTGCAGATTACATAGGTATTGGTAGTTACAATGTAAATTGAGTGCAAGGAGAGCCACTGACATGCCAAGGCATTAGGGGCAGCTTATTCTAGTAACTTAAAGACTATGTACTTAATAATAGAGAAATTTATTGAGTTTATTCTAGTTAAAAATTGTTTTCAAAATTACAATATGATGAAATTTTACTGTTTAAATTATTATATAATGATATTAGATTGTTACAGTAATGGTAATATGGAATTGAGATTATCTTAAGGAAAATAACATTGAGCATTTTTGACATTAACTTATAATATGAGTATTTAGTTTTGATTGAGTAGGGGGTAACATAATACAGTGGACCCTCGGTTAACGAATACCCCGGAAATCGTTTTAGAGATAATAAATAAGATAAGAGGACCCTCACCCCTCTTCAAATGTCACTTATGTAATTAGATTTGCGATAAGACTGACACACCTTCCTTCAATAATAATAATAATAATAATAATTATTATTATTATTATATTCTCACGTGTATCCTAGGTAATTTACACTAAGTATAAATGTATTTATGTGTTTCTGTGAGATAGAGACACAGCCAGCCAGCTAGCCGGCTGACCATCCATGCAGCCAGCTGGTCAGCCAGCCTTCCAGCCAACTGGTCAGCCAGCCATCCAGCCAACTGGTCAGCCAGCCATCCAGCCAGCTTGTCAGCTAGCCAGCCAGCCAGCTGGTCAGCTAGCCAGCCAGCCAGCTGGTCAGCTAGCCAGCCAGCCAGCCAGCCAACTGGTCAGCAAGCCAGCCGGCTAGCTGGTCAGCCAGCAAGCCAGCAAGTCGGCTGGCCATCCAACCAGCCAGCTGTTCAGCCAGCCAGCCAGCCAGCTAGCCAGCCAGCCAGCCAGCCAGCCAGCTAGCCAGCCAGACAGCTGGTCAGCTGATCAGCCAACCAGCTGGTCAGCTGGTCAGCCAGCCAGCCAGCCAGCTGGTCAGCTAGCCACCCAGCCAGCCAGCTGGTCAGCTAGCCACCCAGCCAGCCAGCTGGTCAGCAAGCCAGCCAGCTAGCTGGTCAGCCAGCAGTTATTGTGTAGTATTCAAGGAGTGTATATATACAAAATATGGTTTATATTGGTCTCACAGGACATAAAAGTTACTTGGAAAAATAAAATATTAAAAAATAAAAGAAAAAAGTAGAAAAAAAATAAATAAACTATTACCGGCCAACCGGAAGTCACCGATGTTGCTGTCAGCGGTTCAATTTTGGTCAACTTGAAGCCTCCATATCTCCGTAAGTATTGATCGCAAAAATTTTTTGTTTAGCCATTTAGATTTAGAAAAAAAAAACTATCATTTCATAAGATAAAATAAATTTTTTTTTCCGAATATTTTTCGACCCCAGGAACACTTTTCCGAGAAGGCCTGTCGACCCCCAAAGGGTTAAAGCAGCCCAGAGAGATAAAATACACATACAGTACACTCATTATTTACCTTAAAATATGTGTAGTCTTAATGTAGGATGAGAGGTGAGTAGTACAGTGGTACCCTGAGTTTCATACTGCTCCCAACTCGAACAATTATGTAAGTGTATTATTGTAAGTGCTTTTGTAAGTGTATTTTTGGGGGTGTGAAATGGACTAATCTAATTTACATTATTCCTTATGGAAACAAATTCGTTCGGTAACGGCACTTGAACAGCCTTCTGGAACGAATAAAGTATGAAACTCGGGGTACCACTGTTCTTATTTGTAGGAAGTCAGGTGTAGGTAGCCGGTAGATGTAGCTATGTAGTCCACCTGGCTACATAGCTGCACCTACCTACATAGCTATACGATATTTAATGCAGCCCAGAGCCATGTTATTACCATTGACATACCTTGTTCACTGAGTTTAATCGTTTCTAACAACTACCTTTAGATGCCATCATAAACGGAGAAGTACAGCCTCTCGTCACTTAATGACGGAGTTCCGTTCCTAAGACCACGTTGTTAAACGAATTCGTCGCTGAATGAGGAGCATACTATAATGGAAGCGAGTTTGTGTCAACCATCTTTGATATTGTTTTAATGTCACCTTTGCACCATTTATAACATTTCTGGTATACAGTGGAACCTCGACTTACGAGTGCCCCAGCATATGAGTTTTTCGAGATATGAGCCGTCACTCGGTCGATTTTTTGCTCTGAGTTATGAGCCAAATTCTGAGTTACGAGCGAGCTTCCCACTCACGGGAGGTTCTTTGACGCTGGTGAGGGGCTCTTGATCTAGGGAATTGGATCTGTGCTCCAGTTCCCTAAATTAAGCCTGAATTCCTTCCATCCCCTCCCCCCACAGGCGCTGTATAATCCTACGGGTATAGTGCTTCCCCATTATAATAATAATAATAATAACGAGTGAGCTTCAGAATGCCGCCACTAGTTGGCGCAGCGAATGCCATAACATCCACTGAGCAGTGCATGTGTTTACCTCGCTGTGGAAGCATTTCTCTTGTGTTTTGCTTGCGTTTTGTGCAGTTATTTTGCCAAATTTCTTTTTCTAACCATAGGTCCTAAGAAAGTAAGTGCAAAGCACAGTGCTTAGAAGAAAAAGAGGATGATGTCTATGGAACTAAAGCATGAAATCATAGATAAACACAAGCGAGGTGTGGGTTGTGGACTTGGCCAGGCAGTGCCAGTGTAGTACTTCTATGATATGTATGATCCTAAAGCAGAAGTGTAGCATTAAGAGTGTAGCAAGTAAATCAGTGAAAAGTGAAGTGAAAAAAAAAAAATTGTAACAGTTAAGTTCAGTGATAGTGTAGCATTAAGAGTGTAGCAAGTAAGTTAAGTGATTAAGCAATAGAAAAAGGACGAAACAAAATGAACTCCTCCAATGTTGTTGTTGGGTTTATAGGGCCACTGACAGCATATGCCGCTCTGCTTATCTTTTCCACCCTCAACCTCCGCCAGCATCTCTTCTCCAAGGTAAATATGTACGTACACTTTATAAAACCAGTTTACTATTTCTTTACATTCTCTATGTTTTTATTCAATATTTCTTATTTATAAATACAGTGGACCCCTGCTTATCGGCCATTCCTGTTATTGGCCAACTCGGTTATAGGCCAGTTTTTCGGCTTCCAGTTATCGGCTGTTATTTCGCTTATCGGCTGTATGGGACGCGTCAACCCGTCTGCCAGCAGCCACTCCCGCCAGTCTGGCTGTGTCTCTGGGAGAGTGAGGAAGCTTCTGCTCATTCATCCAAATATTTCGCTATAATTCATTGTTTTTGGTGGTTATTCATTAAGTGCAACTGCGAAATAAGTAACCACGACCCCAAAGAAAGTTCCTAGTAAAGTTCCTGTGGTAAAGAGGCCGGGTCACCACTTGGAGAAGACCCGGGCCGGACATACCGGCGAACCTACAAGAAGAAGAATGGGGTAAAGAAGGTGAGAAACACAATGGAATTTAACCCTTTCAGGGTCCAAACCGTAGTACTACGCCAAAATTCTAGCGGCCTCAAATTTAGCAGGAGAAGGCTGATAGGCCTACATCTAAGAGAATGGGTCTGTGTGGTCAGTGTGCACACTATACAAAAAATCTGGGAGCCCGCATGGCATTGTAGGAACGGCGGCAAAGTAGCTTTGTTCACCATGCCTGGCGGCAAGGAAGCTCTCACTCCCCGGGCGAATTCTGACTCTCCTCTTCTCAATTTATAGTTCTGAGACTGATGGAAGTGGATCTGAAGAGGAATTCTATGGTTCTGAACCATATGGTACATTGTACCATATGGTACAATGGTACCATAAGGTACAATGGTACCATATGGTACAATGGTACCATATGGTACAATGGTACCATATCATACAATGGTATATAGTGCAATGTTACCATATGGTACACCATATGTTACACCATATGGTACATTGTACCATATGGTACATTATACCATATGGTACAGGGTACAGGGACCCTATTGGAAATAAGTCTGACTTTTCTGGGTTATCCTAGGTTCTCCAAACATATGCTGCTATGTATGATAAATATATGTAACTGTATTTGTGTATACCTGAATAAACTTACAGTGGTACCTCGAGTTACGATGGTCCCCAAAATCGCCCTTTTATGTAAGTTTATTTTTTTAAATGCTTTTGTAAGTATATTTTTGGGGGTGTAAAAGGACTAGTCTATTTTACATTATTCCTTATGGGGATAAATTCGTTTGGTAATGGCACTTGAACAGCATTCTCGAACGAAAAAATATCGTAACTCGAGGTACCACTGTACTTATGACTCCACATGTGCTTGAGTAAGTTTATTCAGGTGTACACAAATACAGTTATGTACATAGATTATCATACATAGCAGCATATGTGGAAAGATCCTAGGATAACCCAATAAAGTTAGGGTGACTTATTTCCATTGGGATCCCTGGAGCTGTACCATATGGTACCCTGTACCATATAATAACCTGTACCATATGGTACCCTGCACCATATGATATGCTGTACTATGGTACCCTGTACTATGGTACAGGGTACAGTATGGTACATTGTAGCATATTGCACCATATGATACATTGCACCATATGATACATTGTACTATATGGTTCCATTGTACCATATAGTACTATATGGTACATTGCACCATATGATACATTGCACCATATGGTACATTGCACCATATGGTACATTGCACCATATAATACATTGTACCATATGGTACTATATGGTACTGTTGTATTCAACACAATACTGCACTAATATTTTCATCATTATTTTGTTTACAATAAACTTGTAAACAAGTTTTGTAAGCAATATAATGATAAACAAATTAGTGCAGTTATTGTGTTGAATACAATGAGTGTACAATTATACATTATACATTATATTGGTCTCACAGGCCACAAAAGTTACTGGAAAAAAAATATTAGAAAAGAAAAGAAAATGTAACAAAAAACGTAAAATAAAAAATGCGACTTTGCGGAAGTCGCCGACGTTGCCGCCACCCGGTCATTAAGGGTCAACTTCATGCCTCTATTTCTCGGTAACTACTGATCGGAAATTATTTTTTTTGTTTCATTACCTTCACAAAATTATTATCTTTAATTCTGTAAGAAAAAAATAATTTTTTTTTTTCAAATTTTCTTGGACACTGGTGCACCCATTGAAATTTGGCTTCTGGACCCTGAAAGGGTTAAGAGAGAAGTTATTGAAAAATATAAGAGTGAAGCAGGAAGAGAGAGAGAGAGGAGAATGTGCCTTCTTCAGTGATTCTGCGATATGTACGATACTAAAGCAGCAGGAGTCGATAAAGGCTATAGCGCCAGCAAGCGATAAAGTGTAGCATTAACAGTATAGCAAGTAAGTTACGCTATTAAGCGATAGAAAAAGGACACGAAACTAACTCATCCAGTGTTGGAGGTATATAGGGTCACTGACAACACTGCCGCCTCCACGGCTTATGCTCTCAGTGGCCTTTATAAACCCAACAACAGTAACACACAACCACCACTCCACATACATAATGACATGCAGTGGACCCTTGAAAATCATGATTAATCCGTTCCAGAGAGTCTGGGGAAATTCAAAATTCATGATTTTCAAAACCATTTTCCCCATAAGAAATAATGTAAATAAAATATTTTGACGAAAAAAGTTCACGATTTTTGAATTTCACGATATACTCAAGGGGGACGATTTTCAAGGGTCCACTGTACAGTGGACCCTTGAAAATCGTCACCCTTGAATATCGTGAAATTTGAAAATCGTTAACTTTTTTTGCCAAAATATTGACTTGATTTTCATGATTTGGCTTAAAAATCGGCGATTGTATGAAACACGTCCAAGTGGCCTCCCAGCCACCGCGGGCACCCAAACACCATTCAGAGTCAGAGTGCCATTGTTTACCAGCGAGTGACGATCACCTCACGCGTTCATACTATACATTTCTTAATATTTCATTTGTTTTAGTGCTTGCAACTGCTAAATAAGCCACCATGGGCCCAAAGAAAGCTCCTAGTGCCAGCTCTTTGCTAAAGAAGGCAAGAAACACGATAGAATTCAAGAAAGAACACACTAGACAGGGTACTTCCCCACACCAGGCAGGGTACTTCCCCACACAAACCAGCCAGGGTACTTCCCCACACAAACCAGCCAGGGTACTTCCCCACACCAAGCTCAAACAAATGTCTTATTTTAGGTTAAATGTTTTATTTTAAGTTAATATAGATATTTTCATTACTCCATGTATGATATTTTCTTCAAAATTATATAAGAAACACGTTACATATCATATAGCATATAAACATTGATACGTACAATGTTTATATGCTATCGAGTGGTGAGTCGGGTGGAGAGTAAACATTACGTTTTCTCTGATGCAGCGTTAGACAAAACTGTAAATCTGATGTCTGGTGCAGTAACCGCCCTTCATACGCGTTTGTTTACAATTCTCGGCATGAATTATTCATTACTTCTCCCTCTGTTTATGATGGCATCTAAAGGTAGTTATTAGAAACGATTAAACTCAGTGAACATGGTAATAATATGGCTGTGTAGTGTAATAATATGGCTGTGTAGTGAAGCCCCGGGTGGGGGCTACATATGTGTACCTACGTCTACAGGCTACCTACACTGAATTCCTTCAAATAAATACTACACACCTCTCTCCCTACATTAAGACTACAAATATTTTAAAGTAAGTAATGAATGTACTGTGGCAGTAAAAGACAAAGAAGGGAAGTAACCCCGGAAAATGACTTGGTACCTGAAGTCTTTATGGAAGGGGATTCCCCTTCCAAACAATAGCAACTCCTCCTTCCTCTCCCTCCCGTCTTGCACACATCAACAACTCTTCAACTCTTCAAGGGTGGCCCGGTGGCCTGGTGGCTATAGCTCTCGCTTCACACACGGAGGGCCCGGGTTCGATTCCCGGCAGGTGGAAACATTTCGATGTGTTTCCTTACACCTGTTGTCATGTTCACCTAGCAGCAAATAGGTACCTGGGTGTTAGTCGACTGGTGTGGGTTGCATCCTGGGGGACAAGATTAAGGACCTCAATGGAAATAAGACAGACAGTCCTCGATGACGCACTGACTTTCTTGGGTTATCCTGGGTGGCTAACCCTCTGGGGTTAAAAATCCGAAGAAAAGGCCTATCCTTCCTAATAAAGGTAAGTGTCAAGTTATTATTGCTTAATTCTTCATGTGTCATTGTTTTCTGTGTAATTAAATGTATATTTAATGTGTAAAAAAAATCTTATGTTAATACTTTTGGGTGTCTGGAACGGATTAATTTGATTTACATTATTTCTTATGGGGAAAATGGTTTTGAAAATCGTGAAATTTTAATTTCGGCAGACTTCTGGAACGGATTAATCACGATTTTCAAGGGTCCACTGTATTTTATTAATTCTAGAGTATATATCATGTTTCTATGTTATTAATATTTTTTATTATGTCATATTAGATGAATTGTGATAGATAAATAATCCGTAGAGTTGATAATAGAGTCATATTTAAGCATTTTGTCCTGTCTCCAAACAAACTCTCCTCCCTCTCCACTCCTCGCCATTTTGCATACGACAACAAGACTCTTCAATAAAGGTAAAAGTGATTTAAGTGTTCATTTATCCATTTCATTAGTCATTTTATTTAGTTCTCATTGTTTTGTGTATGTACAGTCATCCCTTGGTTTTCGATTGTCTCAGTTTTCGCCGATTTTGGTTTTCGCTCACTTTTTTTGTGGAAAAGTTGTCTCAGTATTTGCCAATGGTACGGAACATGTACACCAGTGCCGCACACATACAAAGGCCGTAGGTCCGCCACCCACGCACCTCCCATGCACATTGTCATGCAGTCTAGCATTGTTTATGCTTGAGTGAACATCACCCCAGGAGTTCATACAAAACATTTATTAACAATTCATTGATTTTGGCCCTTGATTATTGTCTATGACTACTAAATAAGCTACCATGGGCCCAAAGACAGCTCCTAGTGCCAGTTCTTTGGTAAAGAAAGTGAGGAACACCGTAGAAATGAAGAAAGAAATAATAGAAAAATATGATTGTGGTGTACGTACAGTGGTACCTCGGGTGATAGTGTTGTGCAATCCGTCATATATGAAAAAGCAAGGCAGTTGCATGCCTATCTTGTCAAGAAAATGACTGAAACCAGTGTTGATGTTGCTGAATTTAAGGCCAGCAAAGGCTGGTTCGAAAACTTCAAGAAGCGAAGTGGCATACACAGTGTTGTAAGGCATGGTGAGGGTGCCAGTTCAGATAAACATGGGCAGAAGAATTTAAACCCCAACAAGTGTTTAATTGTGACAAAACAGGCCTCTTTTGGAAGAAAATGCCAAGGAGGACCTACATCACGCAGGAAGAAAAGGCAATGCCTTTACTGGTGTATCACTCTGAAAATCCCAGAGTGTTCAAGAAATACAGTGTTGACAAGAGTAAATTGTGTGTGATGTGAAAGTCTAATGCAAAGGCATGGGTCACTAGGGAAATTTTCCTGGAATGGTTTAATCAAGTGTTTGGCCCCAGTGTGAAGAAATATCTATTGGACAATAAATTGCCACTTAAGTGCCTCCTGGTAATGGACAATGCTCCTGCTCATCCACGAGACTTGGAAGACCAAATGTCTAAGAATTTCAAATTTGCACCAGTGAAGTTCTTGCCTCCTAACACCACTCCTCTCATCCAGCCCATGGACCAGCAGGTCATTGCAAACTTCAAAAAACTGTACACCAAAGCAATGTTTCAAAGGTGCTTTGATATGACCAATGACTGCATTGACCCTAAAAGAGTTCTGGAAGGATCACTTCAATGTCTTCCATTGCATAGGCCTTATAAATAAAGCTTAGCAGGGAGTGACTTCCAGGACGATAAACTCTGCTTGGAGAAAGTTGTGGCCAGATTGTGTCTCAGAGAGGGATTTTGAAGGGTTGACCCTGAGGAGCCTATGGAAGTTGTGGAAAGTATTGTGGCATTGGGGAATTGCATGGGGTTGGATGTGAGTAGCCAGGATGTGGAAGAGTTGATGGAGGACCACAATGAAGATCTAACCACTGAAGAGCTGCAAGAACTTGAGTTGCAACACCATCAAACCACAACTCAGGAAATTGCTTCAGTGGAGGAAGAGAGATGTAAGGTGCCTTCTTCAGAGATTAAGGAGATTTGTGGAATGTGGAGTAGGGTGCATTCATTTGTGGAGAAACATCACCCTGACAAAGATGTTGCAATCCGTCTCATCAACATGTTCAACGACAATCTCTTTTTCCCATTTTAGGGACATTTTAAAGAGCCGCCAGACACAGAGCTCTCTGGACAGATATTTAGTGCCACAGGTGTGCAGTGACTCTCAAGCTGGTCCTAGTGGGATTAAAAGAAAAAGAAGGGAAGTGACCCCAGATGAGGACTTGGTACCTAGAGTCCTTATGGAGGGGGATTCCCCTTCCAAAAAATAGGGTCCCTTCCCTCTCCCCTCCTCCCTCTCTTCCATCCAGCAACATCAGTCTTCAATAAAGGTAAGTGCCACATAGAGTTCATTCATTTGTGCATGTAAATCTATCTTTAAGGCCCCCCAATTTTTTTTCCAAACTTCTGGGTTTCTGGAACGGATTAATTGAATTTCCATTATTTCTTATGGGGAAAATAGTTTTGGTTTTAGTTGATCCATCTGGAATGGATTAAACATGAAAACCAAGGGATGACTGTAAAACTATAGTTAATCTTTAAAAAATGTATTTTTTGTTAATATTTTTGGGTGTGAAATGGATTTACATTAATTCTTATGGGAAATATTATATCGCTTTTCGGCCATTTCGCTTTTAGGCCAAGCTTCTGGAACGGATTACGGCCGATAACTGAGGGTTCACTGTACATTGTTTTCAGTGTTTGCCTTATGAAATTAGTGATCTAGTGCAGTTACCCTCACAAACACTCCATTTTCTCCTATAATAAGGCCTCAGAAGGGAAAGCATGGGAAGATATGGTCAGAGCGGGAATGGCCGCCATCACTTGTCACATAATGACATATTTTATTAATTCTAGAGTATATATCATGTTTATATGTTATTTATATTGTTTATTATGTCATATTAGATCAGTTTTGATAGATAAATAAGCCGTAGAGTTGATATTAGTGTTATATTGAAGTATTTTGTCCTGCCTCCCGAGAGCAGGAACTCCGCTGGAATGAATTAATGGCATTTCAATTAATTTAAATGAGGAAAATTGAGTTGGTATACGGGCAAACTGAGTTACGAGCTAGGTCATAGAATGGATTAACCCTTTGACTGTTTCGGACGTATATATACGTCTTACGAGCCAATGTTTCGGACGTATTTATACGCCTAAATTCTAGCGGCCTCAAATCAAGCAGGAGAAAGCTGGTAGGCCCACATGTGAGAGAATGGGTCTGTGTGGTCAGTGTGCGCAGTATAAAAAAAATCCTGCAGCACGCAGTACATAATGAGAAAAAAAAACTCTGACCGTTTTTTTTAATTAAAACGCCGTCTTTGAGGTGTATTTTCGTATAGTATTTATGGTTGTATTCTCTTTTCATGGTCTCATTTGATAGAATGGGAAACATATTACAGTAATAGAGATGATTTTGATTAGTTTCATGATGTAAACGATCTTGAAATTGAGCTCAAAGTAGCGGAAATGTTCGATTTTTGCCAATGTTCAAAAGTAAACAAATCACACCATGCGTCCAATACACATCAATTGGTGAGTCTAATATTCTTTCACAAGTGCACAGATATTATTTATACAGTTTATACAATAATGCAATAGTCTGCATAACAATAAATCTTCTTTTTTTTGTATGAATAAAAAATCAAAATAGAAAGCAAGAGTAATGTAAGAGGGGCCTAAAGACATGACTAATGAACAGATAACATCTTATTTTAGTGCTAGGGATGTCTGCATTGTTTATTCTGGACCCTATTTTGAAATTGACATCTTTTTTATTTTGCATGAAATTGGCGAAATTGCCATTTTCTGACCACTTTATTGGGTAGTTGAAATCGGTAAATTGGTGATTTCTTGTACTCAATCGATTGAACAAATGGAGTTCTAAAGAAACAGCTATGAGTTTGGTCGACTGTCCCAATGGAATTGGCCTAAAATAGGGCTCAAAGTCGGCGAAATCGCCGATGCGTATATATCACTGACATCGCTAACTTTGCGAGAGCGTAATTCCGTAAGTTTTCAATCAAATTTCATACTTTTGGTGTCATTACAATCGGGAAAAGATTCTCTATCATTTCATAAGAAAAAATAATTTATTTTTTTTTCCAAAATTTTCCGACATAGAATGACAGTTTCAGAATGGGGCCTCCGACAGTCAAAGGGTTAAACTTGTAAGTCAAGGTTCCACTGTACTGGAATATAAGTTATACGGCAATATTTTACATACTACAAAACAGGCCTGTTTCGTCACGATTGAACACTTGTTGGGGTTGGAATTGTTCAGCCTCTATGTACCCCACAAATTCCTGCACATATTTTTCAGCCGCACTTTTGTCACAACTGGCTGAGTCACCATTCCTCACAACACTATGTATGCCACTTCGCTTCTTAAATCTGTCAAACCAGCCTTTGCTGGCTTTAAATTCGTTCACTTCAGCACTCGTTGCAGGCATTTTCTTAACGAGATCATCATGCAACTGCCTTGCTTTTTCACATATTATTGCCTGCGTAACACTATCTCCTGATAATTGTTTCTCGTTGATCCACACCAACAACAAAGTTTCCACTTCTTCCAGCACTTGAGATCTCTGTTTTGTGACCATACTTGCACCTTTCGCAACAACAGCGTCCTTGATTTCCTTTCTCTTGGCTACAATGGAAGAGATGGTTGAATGGGATTTGCCATAGAGTCTGGCCAGCTCAGTGATATGCACTCCACTTTCATATTTTGCTATTATCTCCTTCTTCAGTTCTACTGTATTTCTCAGCCTCTTTACCACAGGGCTGGCACTAGGAGCTTTCTTTGGACCCATGGTAGCTTATATAGCAGTTGCAAGCACTAAAAACAGTGGAATAATGACTATATACTGGTATGAATGCGTGGGTGGCTCTCGCTTGTAAACAATAGCACACTGACGCTCCCTGGAGTGCCCGTCCAGCTGGGCCACGCGTACACGTCCGGGATGAATATTGTAGACCGAGCGGATCATCGTATACTGAGCCAATATTTTCACGGAAAAATGTATCGCTAACCGATTGTATCGTTATCCGACGCCATCGCTAACCGGGGGTTGACTGTACATATAAAATATGCATTAACTTTATAAAACACTTGAAATTTTGGAAAGTTTCCAGACATAATAGAGAGATGTGGTCACAGAGAATGTAAACAAACTGGGTGGGGCAAGCCGTATTAGAAAGATGGGGAGCCGTATAGTGAGTTTTGGTCATAGTTTGAAATATCCATATTAGTGGAACGCCGTAAGGTGAAACGCCATAAAGCGGGTCCCTAATGTATATTCATGTATTACCCTAATGTATATTCATGTATTTATGCTGTTGGTAAATGTTCAAAGCTGAAAATCAATGATCACTCTGACTTCACTGAAAAATGGTCATCTTCGTTTAGTGTTGGTAGGTTGAATAAACCAGGCTACCTTGGTCTCACTTCTGGTGAAGAAAGCTTCTATATATAGCACAGCACTTTCATTGATTTATATAACATATCATTAGCAATCTTATACAACATACAGCAGTATAACACTTTCATTTCCTCATATCAGATGTCATATTAAAATATTTTAAGAAGATAATATTTCTTTTACAGTTTATACTGTTTATATTTGCTGTCTGTTTGAACTTCACAAATGATTTCTTACAGATAGGTGGATGTTTCTGCCTAACAGAGATATCTCACGGGACTAATTCCCGTGGCATGAGGACAGAGGCTCGATATGATCCTAAAACCCAAAGCTTCATACTTCATACCCCAGATTTTGAGGCAGCTAAATGCTGGTCTGGGAACCTGGGTAAGTCTGAAACTGTTCTTTTTTAATGTTACTCTTTTGATTGATTAAACAAGACTTGCAGGCCTTGAAAACAAGTATCAGTACTGGAGGGCCCCAATTATATGACGGGTTAGGTTCCAGGCTACTGCCATAAAGCGAAAATTGCTGTAAAGCAAATTATCTTTTTTATTTAACTTTTAATCCCTTGAGGATCTATGCCATAGTTCTACGGCTCTGAAGTCAGTGTCAGTGCCATAGTTCTACACCAAGAGCTCAGCTCACCCAGATAAGCTGTGAGCGATAAATTTGGGCCTACATATAAGAGAATGGGTTTATGTGGTAAGTGTGTGCCACATAAAAAAAAATCTTGCAGCATGCAGTGCATAATGAGAAAACTGCAACCATGTTTTTGGTTTAAAACAACGACTTTGTGGTGTATTTTCATGTTGTTTTTATGGTTATATTCACTCTTTCTTGGTGTCATTTGATAGCATGAAAGATATATTACAGAATTAGAGATGATTTTGATTGGTTTTAGGACTGAAAATAGCTTGAAATTGAGCTCAAAGTAGTGGAAATGTTCTATTTTTGCTGATGTTCAAGAGTAAACAAATCACATCATGCATTCAATACACATCAACTGGTGGATCTAATATACATTCACAAATGCACTGATATTATTTATACAATTATTACAATCTTGCATAACAGTAAATCTTCTATTTTTTGGTGTGAATAAAAATTGTGTGAATAGCAAAATCAAAATGGAATTCATGTGTAAAGCCTGGAAACATAACTAACAAACAGAGGAAATGTTATTTTAGTGCCAGAAATGCCTGCATTGTTTATTCTGGACCCTATTTTGAAACTGGAATATTTTGAACTTTGAAATTGGCCAAATTACCAATTTCTGATCACTTTATTGGGTAGTTGAAATAGTTGATTGGGCAGTTTTTTGTCCTCATTCGATAAAATGGAAGGCACACTAGCGAAATAGCTAATAATTTGGTCCACTGGAACAATGTAATTTGCCTAAAATAGGACACTTGCCGATGCATAAACATTGCTGACACATCAAAATTTGAGATAGCATAATTTCATCAGTTTTCCATCAAATTTTGTACTTTTTGTTTTATTACCTTCAGAAAAAGATTCTGTACTCTTTCATAAGAAAAAATAATAACATTTTTTTTTTTTTAAATTTTTGGACCCTGTGGACACGTTTCAGATCGGGGTTCTGGACCAAGTTAGCCAAGTTAGAAATGATTAAACTCAGTGAATGAGGTATGTCGATGGTAAAAAACATAATAATAATAATAAAAAAAAAAAATTTCATCAAACCGGCCATATCCCACTGAAGCAGAGTGACCTAAAAAGAAAAAGAAAAGTTTCTCTTTTTAAATTTAGTAAAGTATACAGGGGAAGGAGTTACTAGCCCCTTGCTCCCGGCATTTTAGTTGCATCTTATGACACGCATGGCTTATGGAGGAAGAATTCTGTTCCACTTCTCCATGGAGATAAGAGGAAATAAACGAGAACAAGAACTAGTAAGAGAATAGAAGAAAAGCCAGAAGGGTGTGTATATATATATGCTTGTACATGCAAGTGTAGTGTGACCTAAGTGTAGGTAGAAGTATCAAGACGTACCTGAAATCTTGTATGTTTCTTCTTTCTTTCAACAAATTGGCCATTTCCCACCAAGGCGGGGTGGCCCAATAAGAAAAACAAAAGTTCCTCTTTGTAACTTTAGTAATGTATTCAGGAGAAGGGATTACTAGCCCCTTGCTCCCAGCATTTTAGTCGACTCTTACGACACGCATGGCTTATGGAGGAAGAATTCTGTTCCACTTCCCCATGGAGAAAAGAGAAAATAAAAACAAGAACTAGTAAGAAAATAGAAGAAAACCCAGATTCGTGTGTGTATATATATGCTTGTACAGTAGGGCCCCGCTTTACGGCGTTCCGCTAATACGGACATTTCAGATTATGACCAAAACTTGCAATACGGCTCCCCTCACCGGTCTTTCTAATACGGTCACCATGCCCCACCTGGTTTGTTTACATTCTCCGTTAGCTCCGTCAGCACCACGTCTCTCCATTATGTCTGGAAACTTTCCAAAATTTCAAGTGTTTTAAAGTTATTTCATGTTTTGTATATACCACGATTTGGGTATAGCATGATTGAAGAATTGCGGCACATTTTTATGTAACACTACGTAAAATTAACTTTACATTGTTAGCAGAAGGGGAAAATTTTTTTGAGCATGCGGTCGCCCACGGTGGGTTACGCCATCGAGTCAATGGGGGAAACCTACCACCACCCCTGCAACCCTCACCCACTCATACCACCCTCCCAGCCTGCCCCTGCCACCACCCCACCATCCCAGCATTCATAATACACGTCCAGTCCCTCTTCTCTGCTACAAGCTTGTGATTGTGAATTGTGTTTTGATCTTTAAATTACTATATCTTGTATCTGCCAAGCAATCATGACACCCAGTAGGCATACCAGTGTTGCTCAAAGTGGCAAGAAAAGGTATAAGCATTTATGTCTTAGAATTAACAAAGAAAACAAAGATATTAGACAAGACATAACCTGTGGCCGTAATGAAGTGTTACTTTGTACACATAAAAAGAGGTAAACATAAGTTTGTGTGACTGACTGACTGACTGAATGACTTGACTGACTTGACTGAATGACTTGACTGGATGACTTGACTGAATGACTTGACTGACTGACTTGACTGCATGACTTGACTGACTTGACTGAATGACTTGACTGGACTGACTGAATGACTTGACTGACTTACTAGTAGAATGACTTAAAGTTAGACACTCCAGTACAACCATCGACTTCAGTTCCAGAACCTCTACCATCCACCTCAGCCCAGTAGGGCCACAGCATAACTCTCCACTCTCTTTACAATCATCCACAAACACCAGCACCCACAATTTAAAGTAAGAAATACTATTATTTCTATTACATTTGTAGTCTTAAGCAGTAGAAACAACATAATACATCACAACAATGAACTACAATTACATATTCACTTTTATTTTTGTAAGATGTGGAGGCCTAAAAAACGTTTTTCGGCTTTTTTGGGGCTCTCAGGAACGTAACCCTATTTTTCCCCACAAGTTCTTCAGTTCATCTAACATGATTTTACCTAACACGGTGTTTTCAGGAACGTAACTATCGTGTTAACCCTTTGACTGTCGGAGACCCCTTTCTGAAACTGTCATTCTATGTCGGGAAATATTCGAAAAAAAAAAATTATTTTTTCTTATCAAAATGTTAAGATTATTTTTCTGATTGTTTTTATCCTAAAAACAGATTTTTGCCATCAATATTTACCGAGATATAGAGGTGTAAAGTTGGCAGAAAATGAGCCGCGTATGGCAACAGCGGCAAATGCCACTCACTCGGTAAACATTTGTTTACTTCCATTCATAGATTTCTTGTTTTTTCACTATTTTCTTTTTTTACGTAACTTATGTGGCCTGTGAGACCAAGGTAAGGTGCAATGTATATATATACATTTGTTGTATGCAACACAATAATAACATAAACATTAGTATCTTTATATTGTTTACAAAACTTGTTTACACAAACCAACAATACAAAAAAATCTTTATTACTATTGTTCTATAATATATATACAAATGTACAGTCACTGGACATGTTCATAGACGTTCTGCAGCTTGTGGAACTCTTTGAAACATGGTTCCATGCACAGTGGTGTTTTACATTCCTCACACATAAAACGAGTGTCTCTGTATTTTTGTGGGTGTTTTTTTGTATATGCACAGACAAAACATCTCTTCTGAGCAGTTTTCTTCATAGTAGCAGCAGGCAGTTGTGTTAGGTAGTTATCCTACGTTGATGGTCGTCTGGGTCGTCATTCCTTCCTACATTCCTTCCTTCCTACCTACCTACCTACCTACCTACCTACCTACCTACCTTCCTTCCTTCCTTCCTTCCTTCCTTCCTTCCTTCCTTCCTTCCTACCTACCTACCTACCTACCTTCCTTCCTTCCTTCCTTACTACCTTTTATCTCGTCCTTCCTTTCTTCCTTCTGGTTTCTATATATACACACAGTCACTGGACACGTGCCTAGAACTGCTATAAGCTTCTGGAAGCTGGTTGTTTTATCTGGGTCATCATTCCGTCCTTCCTTCCTTCCTACATTCCTTTTAACCTTCTTTCCTACATTCCTTCCTTCCTACATTCCTTCTAACCTTCTTTCCTACATTCCTTCCTTCCTTTCATCTTGTCCTTCCTTTCTTCCTTCCTTCTGGTTTCTATATATATGCATATATAATCACTGGACACTTCATAGAATTGCTATTAGCTTCTGGAAGCTGGTTGTTGTTTCTGGGTCGTCATTCCTTCCTTCCTGCCTTCCTACCTTCCTTCCTTTCATACCGTCCTTCCTTCTTTTCATCTCCTTCCTTCCTTCCTTCCTTCCTTCCTTCTGGTTTCTATATATACGCATATATAGTCACTGGACACTTCATAGAACTGATAATAGCTTCTGGAAGCTGGTTGTTGAGTGTGTGTGGACTTATAAATATGCTGAGTCAGGGTGCGGCTGCTGTCAAAATGACATATTATATCACCACTCACCACCCTCTACCTGTCAACACCCATGGGGTCCCATGCTCTTCTTCCCCACAGTCCTTCCTACCTACTTACGTGCTCTTGCGTCCTACTTACGTCTACTTCGCTCGTCCTACTCGTACCTCTTATGTCCTACTTGCGTCTCCTTTACGTGCCTCTTGCCTACTTACGTGCCTACTTCGTACCTACTCATCCTGCTTGCCTACTTGCTACCTACTTACCTACTTGCCCTACCTTACTTACCACGCACCTACTTACCACTTGCTTACCTGCTTACCTACTTCTCTGCTTGCTACCTACTTCCTTAGCGCTGAGCTGTGTGTGGGGGACATCTAAATTTGCTGAGTCAGGGTAAGGCAGCTGTCAAAATGACATATTATACCATTACTCACCACCCTCACTGCTGTCAACCTGTCAAACTACAGGGGACCATGTCTTTTCCAAAACCTCCTTCCTTTCTTCCTTCATTCCTTCCTTCCTTTCTTACATATTTCCTTCCTTTCTTCCTTCATTCCTTCCTTCCTTTCTTACATATTTCCTTCCTTTCTTCCTCTCATCTCTTCCTTCCTGCCTTCCTTTCTTCCTTCATTCTTCCTTCTCTTTTTTTTCTTCCTTTCTTATCTTCTTTTTCCTTCCTTCCTTCACATCTCTCCTTTCTTTCTTACTTCTTTTGTTCCTTCCTTCCTTTCATCTCTTCCTTCCTTCCTCTCATCTCTTCCTTCCTTTCTTTCTTTCTTCCTTCTTTCCTTCTGGTATCCTGGGCATTACTTTCGGTCACAAACTCCTCAAAACCATGAAATTCATCTTCAGAGACACTTCCATCTGTGTTAGAGCTATCACTGAGGAAGAGAAGAGTCCCAGATTCGCCGGGGAGTCAGATATTTCTTACGCTAGGGATGCTGAACATGGACTACTGAAATGGCTTTCCCACAATGCACCACTGGCTGCCCGATTTTTATACTGCGCACACTGACCACACAGACCCATTCTCTCACATGTGGGCCTACCAGCTTTCTCCCACTTGATTTGAGGCCGCTAGAATTTAGGCGTATAAATACGTCCGAAACATTGGCTCGTAAGACGTATATATACGTCCGAAACAGTCAAAGGGTTAAATGACAGTCTACTGTACTCTGACAATTATACTTATGTGTACCTGTACCTAAATAAACTTACACGCTATGCTGGCATGCAGGTACACATTAAAATAACTAAGTGTCTTATTAGTCTTCACTCCATAATAATAATAATAATAATAATACGCAATAATAATCACTCAAGTTCAACACCAAAGAAAATGTGTACACAATAATATTACTGCGGGTAACTGTAGAAAATTATTCCTTTCGTATGCCTTCATTTCGTCTAAAAATGGTGTTACATGAGAATGGGAGTGTTGCTCTTTATTCTACTGTACCAACGTGGAGACAACTTGTACATAATGTAAAGTGTTTGTATTATGGTATAATACAAACGTGGAAGTTAGGAACGTAGGAAGTCAGGTGTGGGAGGTATGGTAGCACAAGGCCACCCCACCCCATCCACTTATAATAAACTACGACATTTAAAGTGTCCCAGAGTGATAAAATGCATATACAAGTCACTCATTACTTACCTTAAAATATTTGTAGTCTTAATGTAGGGTGAGAGGTGAGTAAATGAGATAAAACGAATAAACGAGAGAGAGAGAGAATCAGTAAATAAGAGGCCAGAGATGCAGAGTTTATAAACAAACAGACGAACACGTCTGGTTTTAGTTCATAGTAAGGAAGTACGTTTATTCAGGTATACACAAATATAGTTACATAGATTATTATACATAGCATATGTGTAGAGAATCAGATAACCCAAAGTCAGACAAAGTGACTTATACCCCAGTGTAAATACGTCACTTTGTCTCACTTTTTTTGGGTTATCCTAGGTTCTCTACACATTTGCTGCTATATATAATAATCTATGCTGTGCTGTATGACCTTTGTAGGTTTAGCTCTTTTTTTTATTATAACAATAATAATAATAGTCTATGTAACTGTATTTGTGTATACCTGAATAAGCTTACTCACTATGAACCAAAACCAGATGTGTTCGTCTGTTTTTTTTATATACAGTAGAAAGTCATGTAACACGATAGTTACGTTCCTGAAAACGCCATGTTAGGTAAAATCGTGTTAGATGAACTGAAGTACTTATGGGAAAATAGGGTTACGTTCTGGGAGCCCCAAAAACAAAACAATTTTTTTAGACCAACAGATCTTACAAAATAAAATTGAATATGTAATTGTAGTTCATTATCGTGATGTATTATGTTGTTTTTACTGCTTAAGACTACAAATGTAACAGAAATAATAGTATTTCTTACCTTAAATTGTGGGTGCTGGTGTTTGTGGATGATTGTGAAGAGAGTGGAGAGTTATGCTGTTGCCCTACTGGGCTGAGGTGGATGGTAGAGGTTCTGGAACTTTAAGTCGATGGTTGTACTGTGTAACTTTGTCATTCAGTAAGTCAGTCAAGTCATTCATAAGTCAGTCAAGTCATTCAGTTTGTCAGTCAAGTCACTCAGTAAGTCAGTCAAGTCATTCAGTAAGTCAGTCAAGTCATTCAGTAAGTCATTCAGTAAGTCACTCAGTAAGTCAGTCAAGCCATTCAGTAAGTCAGTCAAGCCATTCAGTAAGTCAGTCAAGTCATTCAGTAAGTCAGTCAAGTCATTCAGTTAGTCAGTCAAGTCATTCAATAAGTCAGTTAAGTCATTCAGTAAGTCATTCAAGTCATTCAGTAAGTCATTCAAGTCATTCAGTAACTTTTTTTGTTTCGTCCTTTTTCTATCACTTAATCGCTACACTCTTAATGTTACACTTTGTCACTGAACTTAACTGCTTTAAACTCCACAACTTGCGCCTGTGCTGGAGTGCAGGAACACATTAAAATCACTAAGAGTGTGTTATTAGTCTTGAAGATGCCATATTAATAACAATAATAACACAATAATAATCACTCTGAGGCACATTAAAAATGATAATAATAGCACAATAATAATCACTCTGAGGCGTATAAAACGTTAATATAGACAGTTGGTTTAATCCATTTATGATATTTTTTCAAAATTATATAATAAACACACTACGTAACATATAAACATATAAATTAACATAAATATGAGATGTTTTTCCAGTCGGCTTCATGGAGTGAACAGAATTCATTCGCGTAAAGGCTGGTAACAGCAACAGAAGGAACAACTGGTTTGTTTACAAAACTCATGAACCGTCTACACACTCATTCTCTCTCGTTTATTCATTTAATCTTGTTTACTCACCTCTCACTCTACATTAAGACTGCCTCTACTACTGCCTGTCTCTACCCCTGCCTGCCCCTACCCCTGCCTGCATCTACCCCTGCCTTTTCTCTACTGCTGCCTGCCTCTACCCCTGCCTGCCTCTACCCCTGCCTGCCTCTACCCCTGCCTGCCTCTTCTCCACCTTGCCTCTACCCCTGCCTGCCTCTTCTCCACCTTGCCTCTACCCCTGCCTGCCTCTTCCCCTGCCTTTCCTCTACTGCTGCCTGCCTCTACCCCTGCCTGCATCTTCCCCTGCCTTTCCTCTACCGCTGCCTGCCTTTACCCCTGCCTGCCTCTTCCCTGCTTTGCCTCTACCCCTGCCTGCCTCTACCCCTGCCTGCCCTACCCCTGCCTGCCTCTACCCCTGCCTGCCTCTACCCCTGCCTGCCTCTACCCCTGGTTGCCTCTTCCCCTGCCTTTCCTCTACTGCTGCCTGCCTCTACTGCTGCCTGCCTCTACTGCTGCTTGCCTCTACCCCTGCCTGCCTCTACCCCTGCCTGCCTCTACCCCTGCCTGCCTCTACCCCTGCCTGCCTCTTCCCCTGCCTTTCCTCTACCACTGCCTGCCTCTACCCCTGCCTGCCTCTACCCCTGCCTTTCCTTACCGCTGCCTGCCTCTACCCCTGCCTGCCTCTACCCCTTCCTGCCTCTACCCCTGCCTGCCTCTTCCCTGCCTTTCCTCTACCGCTGCCTTTCCTCTACCGCTGCCTACCTATGCGCCTGCCTGCCTCTACCCTGCCTGTCTCTTCCCCTGCCTTTCCTCTACCGCTGCCTGCCTCTACCCCTGCCTGGCTCTACCCTGTCTTTCCTCTACCACTGCCTGCCTCTACCCCAGCCTGCCTCTGACCCTGCCTGTCTCTTCCCCTGCCTGTCTCTTCCCTGCCTTTCCTCTACTACTGCCTGCCTCTACCCCTGCCTGCCTCTACCCCTGCCTGCCTCTTCCCTGCCTTTCCTCTACTGCTGCCTGCCTCTATCCCTGCCTGCCTCTACCCCTCCCTGCCTCTACCCCTGCCTGCCTCTTCCCCTGCCTTTCCTCTACCGCTGCCTGCCTCTACCCCTGCCTGCCTCTACCCCTGCCTGCCTCTACCCCTGCCTGCCTCTACTCCTGCCTGCCTCTACCCCTGCCTGCCTCTACCCTCTACCTCTATGGTGTTTCTCACTTTCTTCACCACAGGTACCACTAGGAACTTTCTTGGGACCCATGGTAGCTTATTTCACAGTCGCACTTAATGAACAAACTCCAAACACAATTAATTAATTGTGAAATGTTTGGATGGCGTGCAGGGTGATGTTTAATCAAGTATAAACAACACTAGACTGGCTCCCGACGCTTGCGCAGTGAGGCACCAAGCGCGCCTGGGCGGACAGGTCTGGTACGCACTTGTTCGATTTGTGGAAAGTGTTCGATTACCGAAATAATATTTGTTGTTCTATTTCCAATTTGTTCGATTGCCGAGGTGTTCGATTTCCGAGGGTCCACTGTACAGTCAACCCTCCGTTTTTGTGCTTAATTCGTTCCAGAGGGATCGACTAAAACTGAGATAAACGAAAACTGAAGCCATTTTCCCATTAGAAATAATGTAAATTAAATTAATCCGTTTCAGACACCCAGGAGTACAGTGAGCCCCCGGTTCTCGTCGGTAATCCGTCCCATAGGACCCGTCGACGACCGGTTTGGTCGAACTCCGATTCTGTTTTCCCCATAAGAAATAATGGAAATAAAATTAATCCGTTCCAGACATCCAAAAGTATTAAAATAAAATATTTTTAGAACTTTTTGACATTAAATTAAACACAGTTTTATAAAAAATTAAGAAATAAATAGTACAATAACATGTCACTTACATTTATTGAAGAGTTGTTGATGTGTGGAGGAGGGGAGAAGGTGGAGTAGTATGCTAGTGTTTGGAAGGGAATCCCTTCCTTTAACATGCGGGTACCAAGTTCTTTCTGGGGTTATTTCCCCTTTTTTTCTTTTAATGCCACTGGGACCAGGTTGAGAGTCACTGGACCCCTCTTTAAAAAAAAATCTGTAGGGCTCTGTGTCTGGCGGTTCTTTAAAAGTCCCTAAAATGTAACAAGACATAATATTAAACATGTCGCATACATGCAACATCTTGGGTTAAAGGGGATAATCATCCATAAAGC
>WNWK01024968.1:0-29040 GCA_009830355.1 Cherax destructor
AAAACACTGGGCAGGTATGAGGGAGAACATACGTAGGGAAAGCATTTGCGCTGTCTGGGCCGTTTTTCGGGGATGGGTACTAACTAGTACCACGTAAAATTTACTACCATTACAAGCAGGTGTTTATTACCTTTCCGAGGTCGAGAAATTCCAACAGGTCGACAGAAGTTCTCTCCCAGGGCCCTTTGTAATGGGATACTTCAGAATGGGATTGGGACCCGTGACAGTACCCTTTTTTTTTAAGCAAACACACTGGTGTACATTTGGAATTTCCGCTGCCATCTTAGGCCAGAAATATTTATTCTACCCTTTTGATGCCGGTCCTTCCGGGGGTGCGCGCCTGGGACATCGTGGATCATTTGGGAGGGATCAACTTGAGAGCGTCAGGACCCGGTATCACCATTTGGGTGAAAGGGGTCCACTAGTCGAGCTACACGACACAATCTTGATTACCACTAAGTCTGTCAGGGAATGGGCGACTTGACCGCCCAACGCCCTTTTGGTTGGGAATCAAGGACTGGTGCCCACCCCGGGGTCCCGCCTTGGGCTCTCTCTAGGTCCTCGACGGAGAACAGTTGTCTGCACTGACAAAGGCTATATCCCTCGACAAGGCCAGCCACGACATTTTGTTTCCCGGCAAAAGCAGATTTTGGGTTTTAGCTAAAGGTGAGAGCCCCCGAGCATGTTTCCCAGAGAGATTCTTACTTTATTTTTCTGATACCGTACTATTCCTTTTGGTCTGATACCGTACTGTTCCTGTTGTGTCTGATACCTGTACTGTTCCTGTTGTGTCTGATACCTTTGTTCCTGTTGTGTCTGATACCTGTACTTTTCCCTGTTGTGTCTGATACCGTACTGTCTTGTTGAGCTGATACCTGTCTGTTCCTGGGCTGAACCTTTTTTCCTTTTGTCTGATACCTGTACTGTTCCTGTTGTCTATACATGTACTGTTCCGTTGTGTCTGATCCCTGTACTGTTCCTGTTGTTTCTGGATACACAGTTTACACAACAGTGGTCCTCCCATATCATTCCTCCCATAACAGTGGTCCTCCCATATAACAGTGGTCCTCCCATATCAGGGGTCCTCCCATATAAAGGGTCCCCCCATATAAATTAACCCCTTAACAGTGGTCCCCCCATAAACAGTGGTCCTCCCATATAACAGTGGTCCTCCCATATAACAGTGGTCCTCCCATATAACAGTGGTCCTCCCATAAAACAGTGGTCCTCCCATATAACAGTGATCATCCCATATAACAGGGGGGCCTCCCATATAACAGTGGTCCTCCCATATAACAGTGGTCCTCCCATATAACAGTGGTCCTCCCATATAACAGTGGTCCTCCCATATAACAGTGGTCCTCCCATATAACAGTGGGCCTCCCATAAACAGTGGTCCTCCCATACAACAGTGGTCCTCCCATATAACAGTGGCCTCCCCATATAACAGTGGTCCTCCCATATAACAGTGGTCCTCCCATATAACAGTGGTCCTCCCATATAACAGTGGTCCTCCCATATAACAGTGGTCCTCCCATATAACAGTGGTCCTCCCATATAACAGTGGTCCTCCCATACAACAGTGGTCCTCCCATATAACAGTGGTCCTCCCGTATAACAGTGGGCCTCCCATATAACAGTGGTCCTCCCATATAACAGTGATCATCCCATATAACAGACCTCCTCCACATAACAGACCTTTTCATATAACAGACCATTCACATATAACAGACCTCCCATATAATGGAAACTTCCCCAAATAGACCCCTGGCTGTCTTCAAGAAGGCTCTGGACAGATACCTAACGTCAGTACCTGACCAGCCAGGCTGTCTTTCCTACGTTGGTTTATGTGCAGCCAGCAGTAATAGCCTGGTTGATCAGGCCCTGATCCATCACCACAGGATGTTACAGTTCTGGAGGTGGGAAGTACAGTGCCTGTACTCTGAAGGATGAGTGAGGATGTTACAGTACTGAGGTGGGAAGTACAGTACCTGTACTCTGATGGATGAGTGAGAATGTTACAGTTCTGGGGTGGAAGTACAGTACCTGTACTCTGAAGGATGAGTGAGAATGTTACAGTACTGGAGGTGGGAAGTACAGTACCTGTACTCTGATGGATGAGTGAGGATGTTACAGTACTGGAGGTGGGAAGTACAGACCGTACTCTGATGGATGAGTGAGAATGTTACAGTACTGGAGGTGGGAAGTACAGTACCTGTACTCTGAAGGATGAGTGAGAATGTTACAGTACTGGGGGTGGGAAGTACAGTACCTGTACTCTGAAGGATGAGTGAGGATGTTACAGTACTGGAGGTGGGGAAATACAGTACCTGTACTGAAGGATGAGTGAGAATGTTACATACTGGAGGGGGGAGGTACAGTGCCTGTACGCTGAAGGATGAGTGAGGATGTTACAGTCAGATGGCATTCAGATTTTAACAACACCGTACTTACAAAACAGCAATTGCTGGAATGATGGTGAATGTGTTTCATTCTCTAGGTGACTCAACCATGACGGGGGGAAAAGGCAGTGGAGCAGCATTGCAGTAATCTTGACAACGAGAGGAAATTGCAAGCACATTGCAGACTTCTTAACCAGGTTAATCTGACATCAAAGGAACGACCTTCGTCTGATCTGCAATATTGCTCGCTGAAGCCTTATTGCAGGTGCAACATGACTTTTTCCCTTGCCAGAAATACCATTCAATATTTTTTTTTTAAATATGGTTGTGTCGTGCCATGGCTGGGGGATGCTTAAAAGAAAGCATGTTCACCACTGTTCATTCAGTGGTTGTGTTTTCTGAAGTGTGGTGATGTGGTAGATTATCTTTAGACTAACATCCTCTGAAGGTACTGTACTTACCATCCATCATATGTACTGTAACATCCTCTGCAGGGTATTTCCCCCCTCCAGGACTCAAGTCCTGGAGGGTGTAATACTCCAACACAATAAATATATACCTTTTGTCTCCTGCCTAACAATGATGGGTGTGAGTTAAACCTGCCTAGAGGCCAGTAGACCTACTGCAGTGATAGGTGAGGTTGAACCTGCCTAGCATGGCCCAGTAGATCTGCAGTGTTGGGGAGAGTTGAACCTGCTAGCATGGGCCAGTAGGTCTACTGTTTTTATATTCTCATTAAAGTCACATAAAGCTTTGTCTAGGGTTGCCATCTTTATTAATTTTATGTGGATGTTACTGACATCACCTTCACTTGACTTCATCTCAACATCCACAGAGAATCTTTGTGATATTCTCCGGCGGACTGACAACGACAGGGGGAAGAACCCCAAGCATAACAGTGATTCAGGGCAAGACCATACCGCCTGGAGATGGAGATAACGTCGCGACTTCACTACCTCTGTGAGACTCCGTCGCCAGTGGTATGTTACTCCAGCCACTCATTTCACCTCAAACCCTTTATTCAATGGACTTTAAAATATGTAAATAATGTATATTAGAGCTGATTTCTCTATTCTGTTTATTACAATATACAGTACACTATGTATAAACATTTAAAAATATACAAGAAATGTTATAAATGGTGCAAAGGGCTTCCATTTTACACTCACTTGGCAGGACGAAAGTACCTCCCTGGGCAGCTACTGTTTACCAACCATACCTAAGAATTATAATAATATATCTTTATTTCTCAAGTACATGTACAAGATATACAGACCATAGCTGACATCAATGACATACTACACAGTGGACCCCGGAAATAGGCCGTAATCCTTTCCAGGAGCTAGGCCTAAAATCGAACGGGCCCGATTTCTGAACCATTATTTCCCATAAGAAATAATGTAAATACAATTAATCCGTTCCAGACACCCAAAATATTAAAAAATAATAAATTTAAATAATATTAATTATATTTCTACATACACAAAACAACATTATTAACACATAATTATAAATACATAATAAATAATAAATAACATTTACTTACCTTTATTGAAGAGAGTTGCTGGCATCTGGAAGATAGGGAGGAGGACAGGGGAGGGGTTAGTGTTTGAAGGGAATCCCTTCCAAAGGACTTCAGGTAACAAGTCCTTATCTGGGGTTATTCTTTCTTTTTTTTTTTAATGCTACTAGGACCAGCTTGAGAGTCACTGGACCCCTGTCTAGAAAAGTAACTGTCCAGAGTGCTCTGTTTCTGGTGCATTTTTAACATTTTCCTGAAGTGCAACATGGCTCTGTCACTGAACTGATGGCAGAGATGGCTTACTTCAGCTTGCTCAGGGTGGTATTTTTCAACAAATGTCTGCCCTTAGTCACATAGAACACTTTTCCCTTAATCTCTGAAGAAGTTACTACCTCACCCTGTCCATCCTCCTGTGAATCAGTTTCCTTTCTGTCGTCTGATGCTGTTCTTGATGAAGCTCTTTCAGCTCTTCAGTGGTTAGGTCTACCCTGTGGTCCTCCACCAACTCTTCCACATCCTCACCACTCACCTCCAACCCCAGGCTTTTCCCCCAATGCCACAATATCTTCCACAACAGGCACAGGGTCGTCAGGGTCAGGGTCAGCCTCAAATCCTTCAAAACCCCTTTTTTTCAACACAATCCGGCCACAGTTGTCTCCAAGCAGAGTTCAAAGTCCTGGAAGTCACTCCCTGCCAAGCCTTACCTATAAAGCCTATGCAATGGACGATATTAAGTGATCTTTCCAGAACTCTCTTTGGGGCAACTCAGTGTCAGAGGTCATTTGAAAGCACTTTTCAAACACTGCTTTTGTGTAGCATTTTTGAAGTTAGAAATGACCCGCTGGTCCATGGGCTGGATGAGAGGAGTTGTGTTAGGAGGCAAGAACTTCACTCTGATGAAATTGAACTCATCAGACAAATAGTCTGCCAAGTTGTGAGGATGAGCAGGAGCATTGTCCAGTACCAGGAGGCACTTAGAGTCCCAATTTCTTTTTCCCGGAGGTATTTCTTCAACTGGGCCAAACACTCCAGTGAACCATTCCACGAAAATGTCCAGTGACCCATGCATTAGTGTTAGCCTTCCAATACACACACAAATTATTCTTGTTAACATTGTGTTTCTTGAAGGCTCTGGGATTTTCTGCGTGATACACCAGTAAAGGCTTCACTTTACAATCACCACTGGCATTGGCACAAAAAATAAAAGTTAGCCTTGTTAGGCTTGTGTCCTGGCAGTGCCTTTTCCTCCTGAAGAATGTAGGCCTGTTTGGCATTTTCTTCCAAAAGAGGCCTGTTTCATCAAACACCTGTTGGGGTTTTAATTGTTCAGTGTCTACAAACCCCTTAAATTCACTGACAAACTTTTCAGCAGCACGTTTGTCTGAACTGGCTGCCTCACCATGCCTCACAACACTGTGTATGCCACTACGTTTCCTAAATCTGTCAAACCAGCCTTTGCTGGCTTTAAAATCACTCGCATCAGCACTGGTTAGGCATTGTCTTGACAAGATCTGCGTGCAACTGCCTTGCCTTTTCACAAATTATCACCATGGAAACACTATCACCCGCTATCTGTTTTTCATTGATCCACACCGCCAACAACTTCTCAACCTCATCCACTGTTTTTGATCTGTTTTTGGGAAACATGTTAACAACTTTTGCAACATCAGCTTCCTTGAGTTCTATTCTCTTTGCCAGGATAGAGGTGATAGTTGATTTGTTTTTGTGTACCAACTGGCAAGCTCCCCCACCGTACGCCACTCTGATATTTTTCAACTACCCCCTTCGTCACTTGATGGTGTTCCTCACTAGGAAGCTTCTTTGGACCCATGGTGACTTATTTCACAGTGACAATCACTAAACAAGCAATAAACACAATAAGATTATTGTGAAATGCTTGAATGAGCATGCTGGGTATTGTTCACTCAAGTGTAAACAAAGCTAGACTGGCTCACGATGCCTGCGCGGCGAGGCGAGGCGCGCAAGCGGGGCAGGCGGACAGGTCTGGGACACGGGCTGATAATCGGGAAATGGCCGATAATCGGGAAAAAATTTGGGACCGAAAAACGATCGATTTTCGACCGGCTGATAATCAGACCGGCCTATTTGCAGGGTCCACTGTATATAGAAAGCCCCTGTTATGCAGAACATTTCCTGCAAATTAGGTCAGTTTTGTCCTATGATGCGATGCACACCAGTCCACTAACACTGGTACCTATTTTACTGATGGGTGAACATGGACAACTGGTGTAAGGAAACACCTAATGTTTCCACCCCTTGCTGGGAATCGAATCGGGCCCCTCAGTGTGTGAAGCAAGTGCTTAACCACCAGGCCACGGGCCAACACAGGTCAACAACTGTGATTAATAAACAGAAGGATGGACGGGAGGCTCAAACCATGATTCATAAATTTTCCGACCATGGTTTGAGCCTCTCATCCACCCTTCTGTTTACCCACTTCAATACGTTTCCAACAGTGATCTTTACCGACAAAACATTTTGACAGAAAGAGAGCTATTGTGTACAGTGTGATTTTAACAAATGCAACTACAAATATGCCTTTGAAATTAAGTAGCGAGCACTTTGAAGGCTTTTTTAATGTGCTATTCAATTTTGGATGCTTTTTTTTTTGCTAATATGAAAATTCACAAACTCTAAAGACAGGTTTGAGTATTAAAGAAGATTAGGAACTTGAGTTAGTGTATTTATAATTTATATTCATAACATGGTCATACCATTCATACCACTATCATACCATGGTCATACACAGTGTTGCATGCAAAGAGTATGTAACCTTTATTCGGGCAGAACACACCCACATGGCTCCCCTCCAACCAGCGAACCATCGTTAAGGGTTTGGTGATGAGGGCCCCATCATCAAATCAACGACTGGTTCAGCCAATTAAATGCGAGTTTAACAATGACAAAAGGTGACGTGGTTACCACTCGCAGTTTGTCATTGGAATTCCTGCATGGCGGTTGTGGAAAGTTGTCTGTCTTTTGGCTGCTGCTTGCCTAGACAACTGTGGCGTGCACTAAACACTACTCCTTTTGTATATAGTGTACATAGGTGTAAATATCACTTTGTTATACTTGGTGAAGGAAAAGACAAAAGTCTTATATAATCACAATTACTTGGTGAAGGAAAAGATAAAAGTTTGGAATTAATCTAGTGATTTTGAAGAAATAAATTTCAATACATCTTCTATTGGTTTCTTTGCTCCAAGTTCCTTTACACTCAGGTAACAGGCCATTGAACCAGGTTGAATACACAGTCATACCACTATCATACCACAGTCATACCACTATCATACCACACTCATACCATGTGTTAATTCCAAGTCCTTAAACAACTTCAATTTGGGTACTTTCCTTTTTAGTTTAGAGCATAACAATTTTTAGAGAGTTTGAGGGATAATAATAATGATCATTAAAACTTTCTTTAATGAATTAGTGTATTAGCTTATAAAATGAAGACATACCTATAGGTTATTCCTTTATACAGTATCTTTAGATATGAACCCCTATTGCTATTTCTACTGCAAGTGCATAGATAATGTCTTAAAAGATTAAGAGAAATATCTAGCATTAGGAATTAACAGAATAAACCGGCTTTAAGAAGGCGAACAGCCAGTAAGTTAATAAGACCAGAGCAGGAGTGTTACCCAGTGGCTGGTATCTGCAACTGACTACCGCTCTGTAGTGACCGTGGAGGTGAGGTAGGTCACGTGACTTTAAACACGATTGACACAGACGGGGAGAAGGGGTGTCAAACAACCGTACAGAGTTGTTACTCTTAACTATAAAATTCTCCGATACACAGACCGGTAACCTAAAGTAACATAGAAGTACTTACAAAATGGCCACAATATAAATATACAAACAAAGGTTAATAATACAAGGACATTCATTTCCAATTTAGCTATTAAAGGAAATGAACGCAATGTACTATTAGTCATACCACTATCATACCATGGTCATACCACTATCATACCACTATCATACCATGGTCATACCACAGTCATACCACTATCATACCACTATACCATGGTCATACCACTTTTCATACCACACTCATACCACTATCATACCACATACCATGATAATACCACGGTCATACCATATTTCCATTGGGGTCCTTGTAGATATGTCACCTTATCTGAATTTTTTGGGTTATCTTGGTGGTAATTTACACTACATATAACTGTACTTATGTCTACCCGTGCTTAAACTAACTAACTTCGCAGAATTCGCCGAACCATACGCCCTGGTCGTCCTGCTTCACAATGACCTTGTCGTTGTAGACCTGCACACCCAGGGTTACCCGTGCTTGAGAACCCGTTCGATGGACCTGCATGAGTCCCCCGTCACCTGTTGCACCTACCTGGCCGACTGCCCGGCGGGCCTCATACCGGCCTTCTATTCCGTCGGGCCGCGGCCACAAACGGCAAGGCTTCAGTGAGAGGGAGGGCCCATCTGTGGCGGCAATGGGGCACCATGTCTTGTAGCTACGCTGAGATGATTTATTGTGAGAAGATGTGTTATGTTAATAAATGAACTTTATAAAGAGCTTAGATGTGACATGACAGTAGTTTAACATGCTAGTCTTCCTTTTATACTCTCTTCAAAGGTATCAAAGGATAGACTAGCTGCTAAACTACTTGTCATGTCACATCTAAGCTCTTTATAAAGTTCATTTATTATAGAGCAATATTTTATAAAGTTCCTTTATTATTTGTAAATCTTTTCTGTTATTTATAAAGCTCCCTATTATAGGGCCTTGTTTTTAATGCAACTGAAGAAATACATTCAAAATTTAATGAAACAGGGAAAGGCCTCTGTAGTACACACTATTCAATTTGGACACATAGGAGGTTAGCATGGCCCCACCTGGGGCCCATGCTAACCTCCCTATGGTGTACAGAAATACACTTAACTGGATGAATGATTGTAGCCAGGTGGCCCAGTGGTTAGCACACTGTCCTGGTGTTTTACCACTACTGGCCATGGGTTCTAACCCCACCTGTTCTGTGGTTTAAAGATACCCAGTTGTTACGTCTAATTTTTCAATACCAAAGTCATTGACTTAAGAACACAGAGAATTTTCTGTATTTTGTATATCATCATTATTATATTATTCTTGTGTATAATATTATTATGCACAGTACAGGTCCCCAACGTGTTCGTAAGTTGAAAACTTCCTGTACTAACAGATTTTCTTCCTGATTTTCAACATTATAACTGAGGCCTGACTTCACCACAGCCTCTTCTCTGCATTTCTTTTGACTTTTTTTATATATCCCCCAGATTGTGTAAAACATTACCACTGTTAAGCATCAGGAATGTGTATATTCTTTTTAAATCTCTATTAAAATGCATCTCTTTCTAAATAATAATAATATTTAATTTTTTAGCACATTGGCAGTTTCCCACCAAGGCAGAGTGACTCCAAAAAGAAGAAAAACTTTCATCATATTTCATCCATCACTGTCTTGCCAGGGCGTGTTTACACTACAGTTAAAAACTGCAACATTAACACCCCTCCTTCAGAGTGCCGGCACTGTACTTCCCATCTCCAGGACTCAAGTCTGGCTTGCCAGTTTTCCTGAATCCCTTCATAAATGTTACTTTGCTCACACTCCAACAGCACGTCAAGTCATAAAACCATTTGTCTCCATTCAGTCCTATCTAACACACTCACTTATGCTTACGTGGAATTTACCTGTGAGGGTTTCGGGGTCAACGCCCCGCGGCTCAGTCGGGAGACCAGGCCTCATGGTGGATCAGGCCTGATCAACCAGGCTGTTACTGCTGGCCTACCACAACCCGGTTGGTCAGGTACTGACTTTAGGTGCCTGTCCAGTGCCTTCTGAAGACAGCCAGGGGTCTATTGTAATCCCCTTATGTATGCTGGGAGGCAGTTGAACAGTCTTGGGCCCCGACACTTATTGCGTTGTCTCAATGTACTTGTGGCGCCCTGGTTTTCATCGGGAAATGTTGCATATCCTCCGAGTCTTTGCTTTCATAGGGAGTGAATTTGTGTGCAGGTTTGGTACCAATCCCTCCAAGACCTTCCAAGTGTATATTATCATGTATCTTTTCTTGCCTGCATTCCAGGGAATGCAGATCGGGCTTGGCATCCCTAGTCTTGAAGGTTCTCATTATCCATCCTATCATTTTCCTAGCAGATGAGGTAGATGCATTGTTGTGATCTTTGAAGGTGAGATTCTGACATTATCACTCCCAGGTCCTTCCATTTCTTTTTTCACTCTATTGTATGGTTAGAATTTGTCGTATACCCTGATACTTTTTAATTTCCTCAAGTTTTCCATATCTGAGTAGTTGAAATTTCTCCTCATTGAACTTCATATTGTTTTGATTGGCCCATTTGAAAATTTGGTTGATGTCCGCTTTGGGGTCTTGCGGTGTTTCGATGGAGGTCACTGCCATGGCAATCCGGGTGTCATCCGTAGCGAAGACATGGAGCTATGGCTTACATCCTGTCCATGTCAGAAATGAGGATGAGAAATAGAATGGGAGTGAGTACTGTCCTTGTGGAACAGAGCTTTTTACTGTACTGCCTGGGACTTTACTCTGTTTACTATTACTCTGTGTTTTATTTGTTAGGAAGTTATAGATCCATCTACCAACTTTTCCTGTTATTCCTTTATCACGCATTTTGTGCGCTATTACACCATGGTCACACTTGTCAAAGCTTTTGCAAAGTCTGTGTATACTACATCTGTATTTTGTTTATCCTCGACAGCATCCAGGACCTTATCATAGTGGTCCAGTAGCTGGGATAGGCAGGGGCAACCTGCTCTAAACCTGTGTTGCCCTGGGTTGTGTAACTGATGGGTATCTAGGTGGTTGGCGATCTTGCATCTTAGAACCCTCTCAAAGATTTTTATGATATGGGATGTTAGTGCTATCAGTCCCGTAGTTCTTGCTGGGAAATCCAAGCTCCTCGCACACAAAACCTCCTTTACCCCCTCCCTCCAACCTTTCCTAGGCTGACCCTTACCCCGCCTTCCCTCCACTACAGATTTATACACTCAAGTCATTCTATTTGTTCCATCCTCTCTAAATGTCTGAGCCACCTCAATAACCTCTCCTCAGCCTTCTGGGTAATAGTTTTAGTAACCCTGCACCTCCTTATTCCCCCGCATTATATTCACATCACACATTGCCCTCAGACATGACATTTCCACTGCCTCCAGCCTTCTTGTTGCAACATTCACCACCCATATTTCACATCCATATAATAGTCTTGGTACCACTGCCTCCAACCTTCTCCTTGTTGCAACATTCACCACCCATGCTTCACCCCAAAAGGGGATTATATTTAAATATTCTCTCATACATTCCTCTCTTTGCTTCCATGGATAACATTCTTTGTCTCTGCAGACTCCTCAGTGCACCACTCTTTTTTTTCCCTTCCCTCAGTTCTATGATTCACCTCATCTTTCATAACCCATTTGCTGACATGTCCACTCCCAAATATCTGAATACATTTACCTCCACCATACTCTCCCCCTCCAATCTGATATCCAATCTTTCATTACCTAAATTTTTGTTATTCTCATCACCTTCTCCCTTTTTTCCTATATTCACTTTTTTTTCTTCTTTTATATACCTACCAAACTCATCCACCAACTTCTCTTCAGAATCTCCCTAAAGCACAGTGTCATCAGAAAGAGCAACTATGACAACTCCCACTTTGTGTTAGATTATTTATCTTTTAACCCCACACCCTTGCCAACACCCGAGCATTCACTTCTCTTACAACCCCATCATAAATGTATTGAACAACCATGGTGACATCACACATCCCTGTCTAAGGCCTACTTGTACTGGGAAATAATCTCCCTCTCTCCTACATACTTAACCTGAGCCTCATTATCCTCGAAAAAACTTTTCACTGCTGTCAGTAGCCTACCTTTTATTCCATACATTTGCAACATCTGCCACATTGCCCCCTATCCACCCTATCATACACCTTTTCCAAATCCATAAATGCCACATAAACCTCTGTACCCGTATCTAAATACTATTCACTTGGTTTCACTTGGTTCACACCCCTACCCTTCCAAAACCTCCTTGTTCATCTGCTATCCTACTCTCCATCTTATTCTTAATTCTTTCAATAATAACTCTGCCAATAACTTTTACCGGACACTCAGCAGACTACTACTTCTTTCTTTCAACACGCCGGTCATTTCCCACCAAGGCAGAGGGCCAAAAGGAGAAACGAAAGTTTCTCCTTTTCCTGTCCTTTTCAACACGTCAGCCATTTCCCACCGAGGCAGGGTGGCCCAAAAGGAAAACAAAAGTTTCCCCCTTTTACATTTAGTAATTTATTCGGGAGAAGGGGTTACTAGCCCCTTGCTCCAGGCATTTTAGGCCCCTCTTACGACACGCATGGCTTATAGAGGAAGAATTCCCACTTCCCATGGAAAACTCAGAACTTTTTTTTTTTTTTTTTCAACAAGTGCCGTCTCCCACCGAGGCAGGGTGACCCAAAGAAAGAAAAATCCCCAAAAGAAAATTTTTCATCATCTTTCCCAACACTTTCACCACACTCATACATAATCACTGTCTTTGCAGAGGCGCCCAGATCCCACAGCTGAGAATAGTCCCTCCCCGGCTGTCGCTATCCCAGACCCCTCCCTTTAAAGTGCAGGCATTGTACTTCCCATTTCCAGGACTCAAGTCCAACTAAATCAATTAACTGGTTTCCTGAATCCCTTCACAAAATGTTACCCTGCTCACACTCCAACAGATCGTCAGCAGACTTATTCCCTTATAATTTTTGCACTCTTTTTTGTCCCATTTGCCTTTATACAAAGGAACTATGCACACTCTCTGCCAATCCCTAGGTACCTTACCCTCTTCCATACATTTATTAAATAAAAGCACTAACCACTCCAAAATTATATATCCACCCTGGCTAACACCCGCATCCTTAAATCCATTAACAAAAGGCACCAATATGAAAAACAATCAGAAGGGGTCCAAAACCAGAGAACCCAAACGCTATTCATTAACCCTTTCCAGCCTGATAAGGAGATCAAAAAAATTGTATTATGAGAACAGACTCCAGAACAAAAAGGTGATATGAAAAAGACCTGGAAGACCCTATCTGCAATTCTATGAAATAATAAGATAGCAAAAACAACACCATCAAATTATCAAGAGCAGATGAACCCCTACCTCACCTACTGAGACAGCAAACAGACTTAATGTTTTCTTCTCCACCATAGGAAAGAATCTAGCGAGTAAAACCCAAGCTCAAACACCCGCCCCAAAAGACTACCCCACAACACCCCTAATCCCTTTTCCCTGGGTCCTACCAACCCAATTAAAATCCGCTCATAATCAAAAACCCTTAAAAACAAGGCAGGAGACATAAACAGCCTACCAACTTTTATGTACAAAAAGTTTTACAGGGTACTGTCACCCAATCAAGCAACACTATTCAATAAATCCAAAGCCTCTACCTTTCCATCAACCCCAAAATAGCTAGGGTCACCCCGATCCACAAGGAGGGATCAAACAGACCTGAATAATTATAACAATTTCAATTTACCATTGCTTTCTAAAATCTTCGAAAATTAATTCATAGACAAATCTATTCCTACCTTGTCTCACACAATGTACTCAACCCCTGTCAATTTGGATTCAGGACAAACAAGAGCACAAACGATGCTTTACACACATGTTGGAGTTAATATATACAGCACTTGAGAAAAAGAGTCCCACTGGGAATCTCAGATCTCCGCAAAAACTTGATACGTCACCATGATTACTGCTCAAAAAATTAGCACCTATGGTATAAGGGGGGACCCACTAACTACCTAAAATCATCCTCACCAACAGAAGCCAATACGTGTACACAAAATGGAGAAACTCTTCCACACAACCAAACAATCGGAGTCCCCCAAGGAAGTGTCCTGGGGCCACTCCTATTCCTCATTTACAAATAACCACCCAATGCATCACAACTACTCAAACCCATTTTATTTGGAGAAGACACAACATATGTCTTCTCACCCCAAATCCCGTTATACTGGCCAACACCCTTTTTGCCAATTAAGAAAATATCAACATGGATTACACTAACAAGCTTACCTCAATACTGACAAGACCTACTTCATACAGTTTGGAAGCAAACCACAAAATGTTCCACTAACATAACACTTAATGGCACCATCACAAGACTCACAGAGGGAAAATTCCAGGAATCCACCTTGACAGTAGCCTTAAATTCCAAACACATATACAACAAATTTCCAAGAAAATCTGAAGACAGTAGGATATTATCAAAGATACGCTATTATGTTTTCAATCAGCTCTCCTTGCACTCTATCATTCACTTATCTACCCGTATCTCACCTATGGAATCTGTGCATGGGATCAACAACGTTAAATCACCTTAGACCACTCATAACACAAAAAAAAGGCCGCAGTCAGAATGATAAAAAATTTCCCCACTCTAGACAGCATACCCACCAATATTCAAAAGTCTCAAACTACTCACCGTAAAGAACATTCATACTTACTCTTGTCCTACTACATATATAAAACTTTCACCTAATATAAACCCTCTGCTCAAAACTCCCCCTCACCAACTTTAATAGGACCCATGACCACAACACACGACACAGATCACTTTTTGATAACCCCGTGTTCATATCAACCTATGTAAAAATTCTATGCACAAAAGGGCCCAGAATCTGGAATTCATTACCAGTAAATATTAAGATAATCTTGTCTGAAAATCAATTTAAGACTCAACTCAAAAACCACCTACTCACCCAAACCTAAATGATCATGCTATAAACTACTTTGAAAAATGCTCATTGTTACTTTCCTATACGATAATCTCAATTTTTAATAATATGTTACTATTATGTTACCCCTACCATATTATAAGTTAATGTCAAAAATGCTCAATGTTATTTTCCCTAAGATAATTTCAATTCCATATTATCATTCAAGAATCTTAACACCTGTAAAATCTAAGATCTAATATCATTATATAATAATTTAAACAGTAAAATTTCATCATATTGTAATTTTGAAAATAATTTTTAACTAGAATAAACTCAATAAATTTCTCTAATATTAAGTACCTATTTTTTAAAGACTAGAATAAGTGCCCCTAATGCCATGGCATGTCAGTGGCTCTCTTGCACTCAATTTACATTGTAACTTCCAATACCCATGTAACCTGCAATGAAATAAAATTTGTTTGTTTGTTTGTTTTTTAACATTTCTATCTTTATCCCATCAATCCCAGCTTTTTCCCCTTTCATTCTCCCACTGACCCACACACTTACCCCACACTCCAGCTGGCTCTTCCTCATCCTACAAGATGTTATACTTCCTCCCAATACACAAAAACAACTTCCCCATCATCATCAAACATTTAACAGTTCCTCAAAATATACCCCCTTCCTGATACCTAACCTCCATCTAATAACTCTCCTCTACTATTTGACTGTTAAATCCATTCTTTCCCCCAGGCCTTCAACTTATTAACTCACTCCAAAAGTTTTCTTATTCTCAGTAAAATTTTTGATAGTATCTCACCCACTCTCTCATTTGCTCTCTTTTACATTGATTCCCCCCTCTTAGAGACTTTTTTCTCCATATACTCTTCCCTCCTTGCATCACTTCTATTTTGTATAAATCTCTCATATGCTAACTTTTTTTCTCTTACTACTCTCTTTACATCATTCCACCAATCACTTTCTTCCCTCCCACACCCACTGTCCTGTAACCACAAACTTCTTCTGAACACTCTTAACACTACATTCTTAAACCTACCCCCTACATCTTCATCTTCATTAGCCCATCTTTCTTCCTTTAGTTTATAACCCTTCACCTCACTCTTACATACTGATTCCATTCTCCTTGTATCCCATCTACCTTTTGCTCTCACTGTAGCTACAACTAAAAAGTGATCTGATATATCTGTGGCCCCCCTATAAACATGTACATCCTGAAGTCTACCCAACAGTCTTTTATCTACCAATACGTAGTCCAACAAACTACTGTCATTATGCCCTATATCATATCTTGTATACTTATTTATCCTTTTTTTCTTAAAATATATTACCTATAACTAAACCCCTTTCTATACAAAGTTCAATCAAAGGGCTCCCATTATCATTTACACCTCACCCCAAACTTACCTACCACACCCTCTCTACATGTTTCTCCTACTTTTAGCATTTAAGTCCCCTACCACAATTACTCTCTCACTTGGTTCAAAAGTTCTTACACACTTGCCATCTCCCAAAATCTCTCTCTCTCTCCTCTACATTCCTCTTCTCCAGGTGCATAAACACTTATTATAACCAGCCGGGCTGTGGTTCGTACATTGACTGCATGGGCCAGCAGTAACAGCCTGGTTGATCAGGCTCTGGTCCAACATGAGGCCTGGTCCAACCGGGGCCCCAGGGCGTTGACCCCTGGAATTCTCTCCAGGTACCAGATAACCCACTTTTACATCCAACCCTTATTTTAATTCACATAATCCTTGAATTTATACCTTTATATTCCCTAATCTCCTTCCATAGCTGATCCTTCAACATTATTGCTACCCTTCCTTTGCTCTAACTCTCAGATACTCCTGACTTAATCCCATTTATTTCTCCCCACTGAAACTCACCTACCCCCTTCATAACACTGGCAGTTATCTCATTCTTATCATCTGCACTACATCTACGCACATTCAAATATCCCAGCTTTATAAAGTTTTTCTTTTTTTTTTTAGTAATGTATACAGGAGAAGGAGCTACTAGCCCCTTGCTCCGGCATTTTAGTCGCCTCTTATGACACGCATGGATTAGGGAAAAAATTCTGTTCTACTTCCTCCATGGAATAAGAGGAAATAAAAAGAACAAGATCTAGTAATTAACTACACTAATACTTATAGTCATGCTGACATCAGTATTATTAACACACTATTAGTCATGCTGACACAGTACAGTGGCCTCGCTATTCAACACTCCAAAACTCACCCTTTTATGTAAGTTTATTATTGTAAGTGCTTTTAAAAAGTTTATTTTTGGGGGTCTGAAATGGACTATCTTTTACATCATTCCTTATGGGAATAAATTGTCGGTAATGGCACTTGAACAGCATTCTGGAATGAGGGTGAGTTTTGGAGTGTTCGAATAGCGGGGGTCCACTGTATTATTAACACAAATACTTAGTAGTCATGCTGACATCAGTATTAATTACTGATATTTTCAGTCATGCTGACGGCAGCATCAAGTTTTGGGATGCGTCATCGGTAAGTCTACAGGTCCTGTATAAACCAAGACGGCAAAGGTGTTCGAGAGCCAAAGACTCAAGCATCGATGGCGACGAGGATCCTTCGCCATCCAGAATCTTCCTGTGTCCCAGTCCCTTTCCTATGTGTGGCCGGGCGCCACCTCCTCACGTTATACTCTTCAAATACCCAAGCAAGAAACTATTTCAGAGATATCGGTAAGTTCCGCTGTTTTTACCATCCTGGCCCATGGCCGGCTCTGGAAAAAGTAGAATGACTTGAAATTCATCAGATGAGGTGTTCTTCGATTGTTTTCCCCCTTGAGGGTATAAACATCATAATAATAATAATGATAATTTTATTTCAGTATGATACAGGTGATCATCGACTTGTGATGTGGTTACTTTATGATAACCCATTGTAAGTCAAAAATACTGTAAGTTAAAAGTACAGTGGCCCTCTATTCGAACATAATCCGTTCCAGGAGCTTGCTCTTAACATGAAATGTTCAAAAGGCGATTTAATATTTCCCATAAGAAATAATGGAAATAAATTAACTGCCTCGTCAGGAGGCATGACAAAATAATACTTCCCCATGAAGCTATTATCAACTCGACAGGTTATTTATCTATCAAAATTCATCTAATATGACATAATAAACAATATAAATAACATAAAAACCTGATATACACTCTAGAATGAATAAAATATGTGACAGTTGTGAAGGCTATAATCAGACTCGGTTCACTCTTGCATTTCAAGAAGAACCAAGGCTGGTTCCTCCTTAGGAAAATTACCAAGAAAAAAAGACAAAAATAACATAAAAAATAAGCACTTTATTGAATAGAAAGATTTATGAAATAATAAAAACTTAAACATGAATAGCAAAAAAAACCCATCGTTAATAAAAATAAAAAATAAAAATAGACAAATAAGACTAGTTGAACAGCAAATTTTTTTACAGATGGAACGGGACGTTCGGTGTTCTTGAAAATAAGCTGATACTGAACTCCTTGCTGGTATTCCTTAATCGATGACGGTGGCAACAACCACTTGTTTGACGAATGTGACGGATTTTTCCAAAACTCGATGTTGACAAAGAGTCAGGGACTCAGGTGGGGTCCGTGGGTGACTCAGGTGGCTGTGGTTGGCAAGTGTTACTGCAATGTGGGCAGTATAAAAGTTGATGGGTTTAGTCTCAAAACTCTTGTGAGATGGTTCCTTCAATCTCCTCAGCGTTGTGCCAGGTGGCTCAAACTGGCATACGGAGTGGAGACGGGAAGGTCGAAGTGATTATACCCTTGGCCGGGTCTAGATGTCACCTCTCTCTGGGTGAAAAGGGGGGTACGCTGGAGCCAGATACTTACCCCACCTCAACGAGCAGACTACACTACTGCACTTATATAGACATTCACACTTCCATCACTCCTATCTATGGACTTTTCCCCACACTCCCCCTACCAAGACTGATAGTCAAGGAATAGAAGTAGAAATAATGAGTTAAAGTCCCCCAAAAATGAAAGTCGCATAAGTACAAATATTCTACCACTGTCACGACTTAACCAGTCAGAGAAATAATTAGAGGAACCATTGATATACACAATATGAAACTTAAAAGCCTGGAGTGCCAATGTCCACCTCAAGAGGCAACTGTTGGTTCCCTTAAAAGTTTCTAGGTATACCAATGGTTTATGATCTGTTTCTAGAATGAATTCTTTCCCCAGTAAATAGAATTTGTTTAGAGATACCCCACAAGGGCTAAACATTCCATTTCAATGTTTGAGTATCTCGTTTTTGCTGGTAGAAGCTTCCACTCAGGAAACATACGGAAAGGGGTACCCGCCCTGATACTGTAATAATACGGCACCTAAACCTGTATTGGAGGATCAGTTCTAAACAAAAAGGTTTGCTAATATCTGGGATCTTAAGTATCGGACCTTTGAGAATATGTCTTTAAGTTCATTAAACTTTTTTGTGATATGTCGGAAAGTTCAAGAGGCTTTCACAGACTTAAGGTAGACCGATAAACTTCCAGTGAGGTTAGTAATATTGGGGATGAATTTAGCATAGAAATTAACAGAACCTAAGAAGCTACGTACGAGTTTCTTAGTTCTGGGGAAATTTAAACTGTTAAGGCTTTGATTTTATGGGGAAGAGGTTGCAAAAGGGGTTATCTGCTAGAACAAAGGCCGGGCTCAGAGGAGTAGATACTTCAAACTCTTCAAAGGTATTCAAAGGTAGGTTCAGCATCCCACCGAGGATACCATTAAGTCCTCTAAAATCGATAGCAAGTCTATAGGAATTATCTTTTTCTTAACCATGACCACTGGTGAACAATATGAAGAAACTGAAGGTTCTATTATCTTAAGTTTTAAAAATGTGTCTACCTCTCGTTCGAATGCATCCCTAAGATGAACTGGCACAGGGTATAATCTACGTTTGATGGGAGTGTCTGTGACTAAGTTAATCTTATGGACAACTGTGGAGGTTAACCCAGGAATGTCAGTAAAGACATCTGAAAAATTATTCACACATTTAAGAAGATCATGTTTCTTGCTCTCGATCCAAAGACTCATTAATATTTAAGTTAGTAGGAATGAGGGTTCCAGAGTTAACAACATCATGTAGTTCCTCATCTTCTACCTCAGATGTGTCAATAACACATTCATTGCACTCTTCAGGGATTGACTCATGTTTATGAGGGAAGACTAAATCAAAATATTCAGACAATTTACCGTGTTTCTTCTGTAATACTTCTTAAGAATGTTTATATGATACAGCTTAGGCTTCCCCAGACTTCTATGAGGTAATCAACCTTCCCACAAATCTTTAGTACTCTTTGTAAGGGCCTTTCCAGGCCACTAATATTTATTTGCCTTTATTGGTAAAAGTACCAGAACTTCATCCCCTACGTTAAAACTTCTCCTCTGACTCTTTGCATCAAAATAGGTTTATATTGGTTCATGGACAAGTTAAGTTTTGAGAAACTAAGTCAGAGGTCTCCTCCAGTTTAGATCTTAAGTCAAGGAGAAACTGATAAGAAGACTGAACTTCAGCACTTCCTTCTTCATTAGTCCATAAGTCATGAAGGATTGATAGTGGACCTCTGGCTTGTCTACATAGAGAAGTTCAAAGGGTGAGAACCCTAATGAATCACTGGGAACTTCCTCATGGCAAACAATGCACAGGGTAGGTAACAATGCCACTCTTAGGTTTAAGGAGCAAAGTTTCCTTAAAATGGACTTTAGGATGGAGTGCTGTCGCTCAATCCTCCCATTACAGCTGGGATGATATGGTGTGTGAAAAGAGGTTTCACCCCAGAAGTTGATAAAGATGTTGCGTAAGTTCGGAGGTGAACTTTGTCCCCCTGTCTGACAAAATCTCTCTGGGGATACCCACCTGTGACAAGATGGACAAAAGGGCTTCAGCTACCTCTATAGTAGTGATTGACTTCAAGGGTACAGCTTCAGGAAAACTGGAAGCATAATCCACTAATGTAAGAATATATCTATGTCCCCCAGATGAAAGTGGTGATAAGGGACCAACAATGTCAATGGCTACTCTCTCAAAGGGTACCATAAAAATCGGCATTTTGACCATAGGTACTCGGGTACCTTGGGAGGATGACAGTTGGCAAACCTTACAAGATCTACAATATAAAGTGATATCTGAGGACATTCTCGGCCAAAATAGGTTTCCTAATTTTATTTAAGGTCTTACGGTGAGAGAAATGTCCCGCCACTGGTAGATCATGGACCATTTTAAGAATGGTCTCCCTGCACTGACTTGGGACTACTAGAGTGGAGTAGGCTATATCATCTGAATTAGGCTTAAATACAGATTTGTATAGAATACCTCTAGTGTATTCAAATTTATATGAAATGTCTTTCCTTTGAATAACATGATTTTTCTAGCTGAATCATGGCAATTCTGGAGAGAAGGGCAATTTAATTGTAATTTCTTGACAGTCATCCTTAGATATTTCCAAAGGTTTAAGGTCTGGAAAATCAAAGGATGAAAGCAGGAGAAGCTAGTGCTTTGCTTTGTGTCCTGGTTAATACATGGATAGATTCAGAGACAATATCATCACTTTAATCTAAAGAGTTACCAGGTGATCCTGCTACCTCACCATCGAGAGCATCATCATCTGTTCCTACATCCTCGGGAACAGACTTAGAGAGGCTTTTTCTGAGTTTAAAGGAAGAGGAGCTGAAACACTTAGGTCCCTTGTTGGCAGTGTGTAGTCCCCTCCGACGGGGAGAACGGCACCTTTTACATTACCAATAAGTACTGAACATGAGGTGATGGGGGCGAGTACGGCTTCGGACCACCCGTGAACCATTTAGACCTAATGTAACAGTGGATGGTTGGAAATGTGTCCGATTGGCCCAAGTAGTCTGTAAGAATAGTGGAGCATGAGTGGTTTGAGATTAGGGAACAGTTTATTGGATATGACAATACATGTGCATCCAGTGTCTCTAATATCGTAGATACATTAAGACCATTAACAGTTCCTGAACAGAAAGGTGCTTGCTCATTACAGTCTTTGAAACATATACCAACTTTTGGACTTTCTTAGAAGGGCAATCGGGGCATTTATGCCCTCTTATACCACATAGGTGACATACTGGGATAAATGAAGTTTGTTTCCCTTCTACCGGAAGTTTAGTCTTCCTCACATCCAGCGAACCTTTGCCCCCTTAGGGATCGATCCCTTCAGGTCCTTATAGGAATTGTGGGTTTCCGCATATAAGTCGGCAGCCTCAGCAACTTCCGCAGCCTTAATCAGATGACGTTCTCTAATGAATGTTCGTATCTGGTGGGGCAGAGCCGTCAGGAACTGGTCGGCAACCATGAAATCTCTAAGAGATTCATAGTCGTGATCAATTCCTGCGCTCTCTATCCAAAAATCAAACGAAAGAGAGTAATCTGTAACTGCTGGAAGTTCTGACCGGATTGTAATGCAGTATACCTGAAATCCTTCCTATAAGAGTTTCTGGTAGGCCTTCAGAATTGCCTTTTTAACAAGTTGTAGTCACAAATGTTTTCAAGGGGGCTCTTGCTGTGGTGAAGAGGCTCCTTGGTCTGAGGAATTGGACCTTTGGTCTTCTTCCTCAGACCGAACCTAAACTACCCCCAATCCCCCTCCCTTTTCCCATTTTCCCCATCCTCCCTTTTTCCCTTTCCTCCTCTTCCTCCTCATCTTCCTCCTCATCTTTACCCTGGGACCTTCTCTGAACGGGCATTCTAGTTCCTAGGTAGGGGGAAGGGTACCGTGGTCCATCCCATTCCGTTGAGGTTCTTGGCGGTGGTGTAGTTTGCCGTGGAATCTGGATCGCCTGGGATGTCCCGATCCCTCTCGGTCTCCCGGGGTGGCCTTGGGTATCTTTCGGCGACGGGTGTATCTCTGAAGGCCACCTTTCGGATTACGGGGGTGGTGGCCGAAGGCGGTATGCTTTGTGGTGGATATCCGGATGCCCTCTCTTTTGTCCGCCGAGGTGGCTCGGTGGATGTGAGGTTGCTATCCCGGATTGCTGGTTTACTGGCATGAAGGGTAGGGTATGGCACGGGTTCCATGCAGCATCTGCACTACTTGCGGTGTTGAGGTCCTCTTGGCGCGGAGGATTTACGCCCTTTCATTCTCTCCTAGGAGCTATTCCTCCACGTTCCCCCCTTTCTTTTATTCTTTTTTTTATTTTTATTTTCGTCTTTCTTTTTTTTTTCTTAAAAATAAAAAGAAAGAAGTAACCTAACCATGGCTGACCCAATACCCCCGGGCCCCTTCCTGATACCGCACCTAGTTCTGACCCAACCTCATAACCGGACAACTCTTCGGACAACTCTAATCCCCTGTACCTCTTGCTGGTGCCGGTTCGTCACCTGCTTCAGGTACCGGGGATCCGACGGCCCTTTGACATATCTGCACCTTCGCTCTTCTCTGACCTTGATTCCAGCTTCTCCCTCGACGGTGCGGCAATTTCCAAATCGCTCGCCCGTCTCCCATCGGACCACCCCTGGTCCCACATCCAAACGACCAAGACCCTTACATGACGATTCGACTCTTCCTTCTCGTTCATCTCAGAAACGACTAGCACGTCGCGCACTCCCCTTAAACACTTTGTTTCACTACTCAATGGACAAAGTTTTTACCCTAAGACCGACTACTCCAACTACCTATCTTTCCGACATAGTATTGGTAAAGCTCTCCATGCCATGTAGGCAAAGATATCTCTTTCACGCTCTCAAGAGTGGCATCGCATCATCACGGTCCAGAATGCTGGCCAAGCTCGCGATCTTTTCCCTTCTTACGACCATAGATACTATTCCTATCACTATTGACAAGCATCATTCTCTTAATTCTTGTAGTGGTACTGTCATTTTACCCCACACCATTGTCCAACAGAATTTCCAGACATGTGGTGAAGACATTTTGGAGCAACTTGAGCTCCAAGAACTCCATATCCTTAAGGTTGACACTTTACCCTCCCTGCCAATAAGCGAAGACGTTTCCTTGCAATATAGCTCGTTTACAAGTTCGAAAGGTGACCCCTACACCACAGCAGTGTAGAAACTGCTGGCGTTTTGGTCATCCAGCAAAATATTGCAGGTCCATGGCCGAATGCCCAGTCTGTGGTGCCGACGACCATGCCAGTCCTTCTTGTCTTACTCCTCTTGCCTTAACTGTCATGAGGCACATCCATCGTATCTCGCCGTTGTCAGGTTTACCTGAATGAGCGGAAAATCCGTTGTCTCAAAGAGGCGGAAGGCTTCTCATATGCTATGGCCGTCTCTCATCTCGCCTTCAAGGAGACTTCCCGTATTTCCTATTCTTGCATTGCTAAACGTCGCCCCACTTCTGGGGTCCCAACTTCCTTGACTTCCTCTGTGGTCCCACATCCTCAGTTACCCCTGTCTCGAATCCTTTTGATGTTCTTGGCTCAGAGGTCCCTACCTCGGCATTCAATATGTCCACACTCCTCCTCTACTCACTCCCACAGTTCTGAGTCTACTCGTCCCGTCCTTCGCCTAAACCTCAGCGCCTCCCTTCTCATAAGTCTGGCAAACAATCCCTATTGCTGGGTTATTCGCCTTGACTAGTTCTGTAACGTGTGTGGAGGTTCATCCTCCTCCTCCTCGACTATTTCTTCATCCCCTGTCCCCTCTCAAGTTCCTTCCCCGACTGACCCTCCCAGGCCACTCCACTTTGTCCTTTCCAGCCCCTTTGACAGTTTTTTCATATCCTCGCCTCTACTTTAGTACAGTCTATAGACTCCCCGATAGTTGCTCACTCTCCTTCCATTTCTAATGTTCTGCATTCTGCATCTGCTTCCGAAAATCTGGAAGCTATTGCAGAAAATATTTCAGAGTCTGGAACGATGATGGACGCCTGCTCCATCTGAGGTTCCTCCTCCTCTTTCTTCTTCGTCTACACCCCTCCTTCCTTCACAACCCTCCTCCTTCTCTGATTACAGGTTTCCGCTGCCTCCACACGTGGACTTTTCTAACCCTAGTCCATAGATACCTCTCACTTCACTTATATCTTTCTCTCCATAAATCATGGCTTATTTGCAGTGGAATATCCGAGGCCTCAGGGGTAACCGGGTGAACTTCAGGTGTTGCTCTCCCAGTTTTCCCTTTTGGGGTCTGTTTGCAAGAACCTAAATTACAATCCACTGTTACGGCCTTTTCAGGCTATGATTTGTTATATTCATCGGATCCTTTTTCCGATGGAACCTTTAACGAAAGTGCTCTTCTTATATGCACTGGTGTTCCTTAATCAGCTCTATTTTCCTTTTCCTTACATTACACCGCAGCCTGTATCCACTTGAATAAGTGGTATACACTCTGTTCTTTATATCTCTTTCCTTCCGGGCTTTGTCTATCCCAGATGTTGATTTTCTGGTTTCTTCCTTACCTCCCCCTTCTGTTACTTGGCGATTTTAACGCACACCATTTTTCTGGGGGGTCACTGTGACCCCCCTTGGCGTTCAGTTGGAGGCATTTCTTGCTTCTCTCCTCCATGTTTTAAATACAGGTACTCCTACCCATTTTGATCCTCGAACTCATTCTTTCCCCTGATTGATCTCTCCATCTGCTCTTCCTCAACAGTCCTTGACTTCACCTGGTCTGTCCTCCCGGACTTCATGACAGCGATCATTTCCCAATCATCCTTAAGTCCCTTGTTTTCCCTCCCTTGCCCACGCTGGAATTTGACCGGCGAAATGGGACCTTTAAACATCTTACTGCCTTTCTGAGGTTCCTTCCTCGCCTCCATTGATGAGGTTTTAATTCTTTTCATCCTCTGTCTTCATAGCGGCTTCACATTCTATTCCCCTCGGGGAAGTTTTCCCTCAGAAGGTGGTTGGGGGTCTCCTGTTTTCGGGCGTAGTTGAAACGCGCTGCAGGGGCGGTATCGATATAACAGAACCACAGAGAGACTCCTTGATTTTAAGCGAAGAGAGCACTTGCTCGCCTGTCATAGTGATGCTAAACGCCTTTGGGAGATTACGTTTCTACTGTCACTTCGGTTTCCTCGATGAGTCAGCCCGGAAGAAAGTGCGGAAATTGAGTGGTAATTTCCCCCGACCCGGCTCCTGTCCTTCAGGTTGCCGGTGTCGATATACACCCTTTCCCCTTCCCACTGAAATTGGTAATCATTTTGTCCGCATTCTCAGGGCTCCATTTACCCCCCTCGCCTTTCTTGTAAGTCTGCCAGCAGTTAAAGCCCTTAGATTTTTTCTCTTAGAGAAGAATCTATAATGTGCCTTTTACCCTTCAAGAACTGGAGGCAACACTCTCTGCTTGCCGATCATCGGCAGCGGGGCCAGACGACATACATATTCTATGCTCAGCATTTACATCAGTCTGCTCTTACTGTCCTCTTACGACTCTTTATTCTTATTTTGTCGAGGGGGTTCTTCCCCGCTGTGGGAAACGCTTTTTTCTCCTTTTTGAAACCAGGTACTACGGGGCTGATACCCCCCTACCATCCCACGCTCTTACCAGTGCGTTTGCAGGGGGGAACGTCAGTTTGACGTTTGTGTAGTATTTAGAGACGAAAGTTCTCCCCGTCAATATGGCTTTGAAGGGGCCGTTTCCATTGACCCCCTTTCTGGGTTGGGTACGTATAGGGGCCCCCGGGTTTAAAGAAAAAAATTTATTGCAGAAGCCGCTCAAGTGCCATTACTGAACGAATTTACGCCTAAAAAATAATGTCATGAGGTTGTACAGACCCAAAACTACACTTCCACAAGAACTTACAAAAATACTTATAAATTGACGATTTTCCGGTATTCGAACCGAGGGTCCACTGTTTCGAATGCCTTTTCTAATAGCCACTGTTTATCGTATCTTTTCGACCTGAGAAGGCAGATACAACTTGGAGATATAATATCTTGACCCAGGCCCACTCTTAGGCCTCCGAGGGAACCTACCATTCTTCTAACCTTCTTAACAGACAGACATTTCCGGGTCCGGTTAGTAATGAACTTTCCCGGAATTGCCAAGCTAAGGTGTCTCCCAGGGATTGTTCTGAGCACAAAAACTTTTTCTGCTTGCTATAAATAATCTGGCATCTGTTCTCCCATCCAATATTTGGTCATCGCCTATGGGATGACTTTGGGTATAGCTTTCAGAAGGTGCGACTGTCACCTCATTTTCAGTTTCCTCCACATGCCATCAACCGGGTTTCTGATTGGGCCACCACTCACGGGTTTAAATTTTTTTAGTGGCAAAATTCATCAAATTACATTTACTAGAGTTCAGTTGTCTCTGATCATCCATTGTTCCTATGCGCTCATGTATCCCAGAACGTGATACAGTCAGGTTTTTTTGGCCTCCTGTTCGACCGTCTATTGTCCTGGAAACCTCACATTACCTCTCTGAAGGGGAACTTGTCACAGCCGGCTGAACCTTCTTAAAACCTCAGCATCTTTCATAGGGGCTGGGGTCTAGAACCTCCTTCGTCACATTCAGCCCCTTTTATCAGAACTCGATTATGGTGACCAGATATATTTGGGGCCTCCCCTGCTACTCTTTCCATCCTTAATCCCATCCATCACCAGGGATTACGCTTATGCCTGGTGCATTTTGTTCTTCCCGTGAGAGCCTCCATGTAGAAGCAACATTCCATCCTTGTCCGATCGTCGTGATGCACATTGCATTGCTATTATGTTCGCCTCATGACCTCGCAACCTTCCATGTTAGGATTGTTACAGATGTTAGTAGACGCTCTTTATTTGTTCGTCCCCCTTACTTCCCTTTCTTCGTTACATTCACTCGTCTTCCCTTTTAGCTACCCCCCTCTATATGTTCATGGACATCTCCCTTTTCCCTACCCCTTGGGAAGTTCCTGCTGTCCGTGTCTGTTCTATTCCCCCACCTTTTCGCAAAACCCCTTCCTACGGCGGCTTTCCTTTTCTTTTTAAGACCACTTCCTTCCTTTTTCCCTTCATTCCCGAAAACCGATGGTTCAAAGTCATCTACGGCGTCGGATTTTGGCAGTGTTTTCCCGGGCCCAAAACGTTTTCGAGGGCATCTATTACCCCCGGTTTTAATTTTTTGGCTGAATTGATGCCATTTTTTGGCAATTTTTCCGTATTGATCTATGCCTGGATCCCTCATTTTGGTCGTTTTAGACTCCCTTAATTGCTTTTTAAACTATCCGTAAAAATTTATACACCCCACCCCCAGTTTTCGTATCCACCTTTTGGGTTTCGCCGTATCTTTAAAACATAAAAAATAGTTTTTTTTGGGGCCCCCGGTCATGTTGATTTTCAGGGGAATGAACAGGGAGACACTACTGGGGCGGTCAGCAAAAACATGACCTTCCAGTTTCATAGAGGTGTTCCTTTCACAGACTATTTTGCGGGCTTTTTCCCCCCCTGCGCACCCGTTAAGGGCCCAACCCCTGGTCTGACCTTAAAAAACAAAACCCCATTTTTTTAAACCGATTATAGGTTTCTGGCCTTTCCCTTTTCACCAATGTCGAGGTTGGGAGACTTCTCTCTCCTGTCTTCGATCGGCCCACTCGTCTTACCCCACGGGTATCTCAATGGAGAGGCCTCCATGCCCCCCTTTAGCATTGTCAGGTTCCAGTGTCTTTCAAATATCCTGTTGGACTGCCCTTCATCAACGAGCACCGGGGAAATTTTCCTAAAAACGCGTCTTTTTTTCCGGCCCTTTCTTTACCTTCCCTTCTTGCAGATACACCCCCCTCTAACCTGACCCCTCATTGACTTTTTTACAGAAACCGATTTTAAAAAACTCTGGGAAAATTATACCCAGCACCTCCCCCAGTCCCTTCTACCTCGATCTCTTGCTACCCTCCATCCCTGCACCATCCCTGTCATCTTGCACTCCATACCCTACTAACGTCCATCCCCCTTTTTCAATCCACCTTTTCCCGCATACTGAATAACCGCAATGCACAGAATTTGGGGGGTTTTGGATGGCATCTCATTAAGAAAATATCTTGTCTACCATGTATCATTGTACCATGTCACAATAAAGTTTTTTTTTTTATTATTTTTATTATTATTATTAACCTGCAGCGCTGTATGACCCCCGTGGTTTGGGGTTCTATTTGATTATAATAATAATAATAATAATGTTCCCCGGGAAAAACATACCCAACCCGGTAGGGCCCCCGAATCGAAAAGGGCCCTTCACAGAGGGTAGCGGGGGTTTTCAGATCAAAAAATATAAGACGTTTATGTCTTCCCCCTCTGTGAAGGGTGGTGGTTTGGGTGGGCGTATATGAAGGAGGGGGTGCCCACTATGCCCTCATTTAATTTCTTTGGGGAAAACTAAATTTTTTTTTTAAAATTTGG
>WNWK01024969.1:0-29040 GCA_009830355.1 Cherax destructor
TAGTGCTTTTGTAAGTGTATTTTTGGGGGTAAATTCGTTCGGTAATGGCACTTGAGCAGGCTTCTGGAATGAATTTTGCTCGTTACTCGGGGGTCCACTGTATCAGAAATCTTCCCTATGAGGATAGACTGAAGGCTCTGAATCTACACTCTCTAGAAAGGCATGAATTAAGGGAATAAATAATGGGTATGTAAATAGCGTGCTGAAAATATCCAGCCAAGACAGGACTCGCAGCAATGGTTTCAAGTTGGAAAAGTTCAGATTCAGGAAGGATATAGGAAAGCACTGGTTTGGTAATAGAGTTGTGGATGAGTGGAACAAACTCCAGTACCATCATAGAAGCTAAGACGTTGAGTAGTTTTAAAAATAGGTTAGATAAATACATAAGTGGTGTGAGTTGGACCTGACTAGCTTGTGCTACTAGGGTCTTATGTCGAGACTCCTTAGTGGAAGTGACCTGACTACCTGGAGTTTACCTGGAGAGGGTTAACTCCAGGTAGTCGGGTCTAAGCCGGAGTGATGGACCTGCCTCGCATGGGTCAGTAGGCCTGTTGCAGTGTTCCTTTTTCTTAAGTTCTTATGTTCATAATTCATAATTTAGGTACTGGAGCACAGATCCAAATTCCCTAGATCAAGAGCAAGAGCCCCTCACCAGCGTCAATGACAAAACAATGACAAAACATGTTTACACAAACCCACGCTGCCTTCCTCACCACCCACGCTGCCTTCCCCACTACCCACACTGCCTTCCCCACCATCCATGCCGTCTTTCCCACCACCCACATGGAAATACAGTGGACCCACGATAACGAGAAGGCCCATATAACGAAAAATCGTAACGTAAGCTTTTTTCGCTTTCGTGTAGCGAAAATTGACTCGTGTAGCGAAACGTATCAGACCTGTCCGCCTGCCCTGCCTGCGCAGGACGCCAGTGAAGCGTTGTTTACCATTGAGAGAACATTACCCAGCATGCTCTTTCAAACATTCACAATAAATTTGGTGTGTTTATTGGTGGTTTAGTGATTGTCACTGTGAAATAAGTCACCATGGGTCCAAAGAAGCTTCACAAATCGATGAAGGCTATAGCACCAGCCAGTGATAAAGTGTAGCAATGGAAATAAGCCACTCTGTCTTGACTTTTTGGGTTATCCTAGGTATTCTACACATAGCTGCTATGTATGATAATGTATGTATAGCTGGATTTGTGATACTGAATAAACTTACTTAAGTAAGTTAGCGATTAATCGATAGAAAATGAAGACACAAAACTTAACTTTTACAATGTTTGAGGATTATATAGGGGCCCTGAGAAGAGCGCCGTCCTCTCCAAGGTATAAGTGAAAGTATTTCTTATTTATATAAGTGTGAATATTTCTTATTTATAAATTAAAGTGTAAATATTTCTTATTTATAAATTAAAGTGTAAATGTTTCTTAGCTATAAATTATGCATTGTTTTGTGTGAATAGTGCTGATGGCCTGCTTCTGCCACCCACCACGGCTTATGGTCAGTGGCCCTATACCCAACAACAACAAACACACTACCACCAGTCTTACATCGTAATGCTATGTTTTATTAATTCTAGAGTTTATATCATGTTTCTATGTTATTAATATTGCTTATTATGTCATATTAGATGAATTGTGCTAGATAAATAAGCTGTAGAGTTAATATTATTGTCATATTGAAGGACTAGTATTTTGTCCTGCCTCCAAACAAACTCTCTCATATGCCAACAAGTCTTCAATAAAGGTAAAACTTATTTAACTGTTCATTTTCCATTATAATTAGTGCTTTATATTTATTTCTCATCGTTTTCTGTATGCAAAACTATATTATTTATTCTTTAAAAAAATGAATTTTTGTTGAAAATTTTTTGGTGGAAACGGATTAATTGTATTTACATTATTTCTTATGGGAAATAAGGTTTTGAATTACGAAAGTTTCGTGTTGAGAAATAGCACCTGGAACGGATTACTTTCGTTAGTTGAGGGACCACTGTAAGTCACTGACTTTTTTGAGTTATCTTAGGTAATCTACATATATGCTATGTTGTTTACACAAACCCACGCTGCCTTCCTCACCACCGACGCTGCCTTCCCCACGAACCACACTGTCTTCCCTACCACCCACATGGAAATAAGTCACTCTGTCTGACTTTTTTGGGTTATCCTAGGTAATCTACACACATGCTGCTATGTTTACACAAACCCACACTGCTTTCCACTACCACACTGTCTTCCCCACCAACTAGCTGTCTTCCCCACCACCCACATGGAAATAAGTCACTTTGTCTGACTTTTTTGGTGGAAGGTGGAGGGGTTTATAATCGTCTGGGTTTTCAGCACTATTTCTGGTATCCTGGGTATTGCTTTCTGTCACAAACTCCTCAAAACCATGAGATTCATCTTCACTGACACTTCAATCTATGTTAGAACTATCACTTGGGAAGGAAAAGTCCCACCGCCGGAGAGTGAGGCATTCTACCGTGTCTGGGTGACAAGGCGTACTGAATTAGCACTCCCACAATGCACTGTGGCTTCTCCGATTTTTTTTTACTGTGCACACTGACGACGCAGACACATTCTCTCACATGTGGGCCTACCAGCTTTCCCGCTATATCTGAAGCTACTAGAATTTTGGCATATTAATACGTCACCAACACTGGCTCGTAAGACGTATCTATACCACACCAACAGTGAAAGCGTTAAAAAACTTGAAATTTGGAGTTTCCAGACATAATGGAGAAATGCGGTGCTCACGGAGCTCACGAGAATGTAAACAAACCCGGGGGAGGCGTGGTGACCATATTAGAAAGTCAGGCGGGGGGAGCCGTATAGCGAGTTTTGGTCATAATTTGAAATGTCTGTATTAGCAGAATGCCATAAATCAAAACGTCATAAAGTGGGGCCCTACTGTAATTGGCCTAAATTCAGACTCAAAGCGGAGGAAATCGCCAATGCATAACACTGCCGACACCAAAATTTCGAAAAGCGATTCATCAGTTTTCCATCAAATTTGTACTTTTGTTTTATTACCTTCAGAAAAGATTGTCTACCATTTCATAAGAAAGAATAACAAAATTTTGTTTGAAAATTCTTGGACTCCTCCAGGGTCCACCCTGTGGACAAGTTTCAGATTGGGGTCTGAACCCTGAAAGGTTAAGACGACAAATATTTTAAGGTAAGTAATGAGTGTACTGTATAAGCATTTTACTCCAATTTTTTATGCCTAGTTCTATTGCTAAATTAATATATGATAGTGTAAATATATTATCAGGCATTTATATGCATTTAAAAGTGAAAAAAAGGGTGACTTGCTTATGACAGTAGCCTGGAACCCACCGGTAAGTGGGGCCCTCCGGTACTCTGATCACATATAGAAGTATTAATAAGTACATAAACTTAGGGTTAGGAACAGCACTGATGTAAGAGAAAGGACATTCAGTAAGCTAAATTTCAACAACCATAAAATTAACTGGAACAAAATAAACCAAGAGCTATCAGACATATCCTGGGAAACAGACATGAGCACTTAAATTCTCACCAGTACCTGGAGAAGCTGAATACAGAAACATACAAATATGTACCATTGAGGAAACCCAGAAGAATATCAGATATAGAGAAAGAGCATACGAGATGGTACAAAATAAGAAAACAGATTACTAAATTGCTTAAAAACATAAATATGTTGCAAAGAAGGAAAGAAAATCTTAGCCAAAAGATCATCGAGATAGAGAAAAACTAGATGTCATATGAAACAGAAGCACAAATGGAACAAAAGAACATCCAGGATATTGCAAGAAACCCAAAATATTTTTATTCATGTGTAAAATCCAAGCTAAGAACTACCTGTAGAACTGGACCATTAATGAGAGGTGACTTGTATACTGATGATGAATAGGAAATGAGCAAAATTCTAAAAGAACAGCACGAGTCAGTGTTCAGCAATCCACTAAATGACAGCAATGTAGAGAATGCAGAAATTTTTTCATTCCATCAGAAGGCTGTACAAACTAAATGACATTAGTACTAATCCCACAGAACTTGAAAAAGAAATTAAAACATGCCCACTCACTCAGCACTTGGACCAGATTCATGGAATGCTTAATTTATAAAAAAATTCAAAGTACCACTAGCATGAGCCCTCAATATTCTTTATAAAAAGCCAGATCTTAGTGAAATACCAGAGACCTTAAACAGTGCAGATATAGCTCCTTTGCAAAAGGGAGGTAGTAGAGAACTAGCTGAAAATTACAGACCAGTAGCCCTAACTCCCACATCATAAAAACCCTTGAAAGAGTGATGAGACGGCAGGTTACAAATTTCACGGAAAAGCACAACTGGCATAACCCAAACAAGCATGGTTTTAGAGCAGGACGATCATGCCTGTCACAGCTGCTGAACCACAATGACAGAATTACAGAGGAGTTAGAAGACAACCAAAAAGCAGATGTGATATCAGTACACAGATTTTGAAAAGCATTTGACAATGTGATCATGGGGTAATTTCACACAAAATGAGGGCCATAGTCATTATGGAGAAGAAAGGCAGATGGATTTCCAGGTTCCTAACACACACAACACAGAAAGTGTAGTAAACAGAGTAAAATCCAGCATCAGTGAGATAAAAGCTCAGTTTCCCAAGGCACTGTTCTGGCACCTCTGTTGCTTCTATCCTCATAGCAGACATTGATAAAAACACCGTCACAGTTTTGTATCATCATTTACAGATGACACTAAAATAAGCATGAAAGTCACTACAGTAGAAGACACTGAAAAAATTACAAGAAGAAAGATAAGCAGTGTTTTCCAGTGGGAGTAGAGAACATGACGCTCAATGGTGATAAGTTCCAGCTGCTTAAGTATGGAAAGAATGAAGAGCACAAAAGGAACAATGTATACAAAAATTTAAGAGGATCATAAATTGAACAAAAGGAACAAGTGAAAGACTTGAAAAGTATTATGTCACATGACCTTTCCTTCAAATGAGACCTTCAAAACAAGGGTCATATTGCCAATGGTGACACTTTTAAATTGCATATACTCCCTCATTTGGAATATTGCTCAGTTTTGAAGGACCTGTTCAGAGTAGGAGAAATATCAAGAGCTGGAACAAATTCTGAGATTGTTTATGGCCTGCACAGAACCAATAAAGCATTTAAATAACTGGAAATGCCTTAAAGTCTTGAATTTGTACTCACTAGGCAGAGGAGAGAGAGATACATGATAATATATACCTGAAAGTACTTGATGGCCTTATCCCAAATCTGTACATTGTAATAACATACTGGGGTGAGAGATATGGGAGGAAGTGCAAAATAAAAGTTATGGCCATTTTGTAAAATACAAAATTTGTTAAATTAGAGATTGAAGAGGTGGTTGGGAAAAATACTCAAGTGATTTGGAATGTAATGAAAAGTTATATAATAAGACTGCCAAGTTGAGGGATTAGGTGTCTGGGGGAAAATAATGAATTACAAAATTTAAAAGGATAAACTTTCATTTTTCCTTTTGGGCCACCCTGCCTCAGTGGGATATGGCCAATTTGTTGAAACAACAACATTCATGACGGATAAATACATAAAGTATCTTTCTCACAAAATGGAAACAGACTAGGATGAAGAATTATAAAGTACGATGGCCTGAAACCTTTTCTAAAAATGGTTATTCCCCAAAAATGAGCCTCTGAATTAAAAAAAATGTATCAGATACATTTAAAAATCTTGTCAATATTTTCCACATATCTTACACTGGACTGACGGTGATCTGATCAAAGCACAGTTTACTCTGGAGCTTTGCTATCATGAATTCAAGCTTCTCTATGGCTGCTTCAACTTCCTCTGGGGGTCCTCCAGCAATGCTTCCCTGCTGGCCTTTGAACTCCACATGTACCTGTAGACAAGTACATGAGTTTATACTTATTATTGACTGATACTATAAATATTACTCTAATGCAAAGGTTACACTTTACTATTATCATACTCTTAAGGGGCAGTAACACCTGTCTCCGAGCGTCAATTTTTTTTTTCTGTTCGTCGAATTTCTTTCATTTTTTTTACACATAGAAGTGTTCACTCAGTATGTTTTAAAAAATATTCAATAAGATAGTCCAAACAACAACTGAAAAAATATTTACTGAAAATCTCATGTCAGGACGTTTGGCAGGATCCGATCCTATATGTCACTACGTAAGGTTGTTTTGAGACTTGGTACCGAAAGAACAATGCTAATATGATTTTTGACGATGTACTTTCCTGTAAACATCTTATCTTTATTCCACAAAAAAATAAAGCATGTAACTGTTTGAATGTTGAAAAAATATGCCCTTTAATCCCAAATAAATCCCAAAATATTTGGAATATTTACAAACGTCGTCTTAAAAATAAGAACAATCATATTTTACCATTCCTGTGAATATTATTTCATTTAATCAAATAGTAAAAACTCCACAAAGTAAAATAAGTCAATAACTTACTTCCGAGATATTCGCCTGGAAAGTGCCTGGAGCGGCGCCGGCCACCCGCCTCGGGAATTTTTTTTTTTTTTCGAAAAAATTACTTGTGTTTCAATGTTTTTTTGTAAAACTAATGTTTTAGTGTAGTTCCTCACACACCATTTTCTCTCCAGGCCAAAGAAAATGTTATGGGAAGGGGAATCATTTTTATACTCATATTGCTGATAGAGACCGCACTATATTAGAGCTCATTTTTATTCATGCTGGAGCATATAACATGTTTACTGTATATGTTATTTATAGTGTTTATTATTTCATATTAGATCAATTGTGATAGATAAATAAGCCATAGAATTGATATTAGCATAATAATGAAATAATATATGGTGCTCCCAGAGTGGGAATTCTGCTGACGCCAGCAAATATTCCCAGATCATTCCTGATTGGCGGTAGACTACTATAAGCTCCGCCCACTCTCATATGATGCCAAATCGTAAATTACACCATTAGAATGAATAATACACGAAACAGTAAAGAAAAAATGGAAAAAATTCTAAAAATATACGGGCTGAGAAGAGGAGCTGCGCACATCGCCGTCACCATACATGATATAAATGACTATAATTCCTTTGTAGAAACGTCGTATTACATTGAGTCCTGTACCATTGTGTAGCCAGAGAGTTAAGCCATTTTTCTATAAGATTAACTCAATTTTCATAATTTTTCGATTTTTTTTTTATTCGCGCCGAGACAGGTGTTACTGCCCCTTAACCCTTTGACTGTTTCAGTTGTATATACGTCTTAAATTCTAGCGGCTTCAAATCAAGAGGAGAAAGCTGGTAGGCCCACATATTAGAGAATGGGTCTGTGTGGTCAGTGTGCACTGTATAAAAAATCCTGCAGCGCGCAGTGCATAATGAGAAAAAACTCCGACCGTGTTTTTGGATTAAAATGCCGACTTTGAGGTGTATTTTCGTATAGTATTTATGGTTGTATTCTTTTTCGTGGTTTCATTTGATAGAATGGAAAACATACTACAGAAATAGAGATGATTTTGATTAGTTTCATGATGAAAACGACCTTGAAATTGAGCTCAAAGTAGAGGAAATGTTCGATTTTTGCCAATGTTCAAGAGTAAACAAATCACAGCACGCGTCCAATACACATCAACTGGTGCGTCTAATATTCTTTCACAAGTGCACTGATATTATCTATACCATTTTTACAATAATGCAATAGTCTGCATAACGGTAAATCTTCTATTTTTTGTGTGAATAAAAAATCAAAATAGAAAGCAGAGGGGCCTAAAGATGTGACTAATAAACAGATAACATCTTATTTTAGTGCCAGGAATGTCTGCATTGTTTATTCTGGACCCTATTTTGAAATTGACAACTTTTTTATTTTGCATGAAATTGGCCAAATTCCTTTCTGATCACTGTATTGGGTAGTTGAAATCGATAAATTGGTGGTTTCTTGTACTCAATCGATAGAAAAAATGGAGTTCTAAAGAAATATCTGAGTTTGGTCGACTGGAACAATGGAATTTACCGTAAATAGGGCTCAAAGTCGGTGAAAGTGCCGATGCGTATATATCGCTGAGATCACTAACTTCGCAAGAGAGTAATTCCGTAAGTTTTCCATCAAATTTCATACTTTTGGTGTCATTACCATCGGGAAAAGATTCCCTATCATTTCATAAGATTTTTTTTTTTTTTAATTTGCGACAACAGGAGAGCACTCAGAATTAGGGGTTGCGACAGTCAAAGGGTTAATACTACAACAAAAAAATAAGAATGTAAAAGTAATATAGTGACAATTAAGACATCCCTAATCCTAGTAACCATTAAAGAAACTGCAATCATGACTTAACAAATTTGTATCAAATCTTTGTAAATACTATACTAAAATATGCACAATATAAGTTAGGCCTTATTGTAAATTTATATTCACTGCTAATTCATACAATTCAAATTTTTATTTCCTTGCAAGTTTACATTGAGATTATATACAGTGGACCCCCGCCTAACGAGCACCCCGGAAATCGTACAATTATGCAAGTATAATATTGTAAGTGCTTGTGGAAGTGTATTTTTGGGGGTCTGAAATAGACTAACCTACGTGACATTATTTCTTAAGGAAGTAAATTCATTCGGTAATGGCACTTGAGCAGGCTTCTGGAATGAATTTTGCTCGTTAGGCGGGGGTCCACTTTAATTACAATAATGAGTTGCAGTGCAAAGAGAGCCACTATCGTGCCATGGCCTTATGGGCAGACTAAATTTAATGGCTTACAGACTACTTAACCCTTTTGGTGTTTCGGCCGTACTAGTACAGCTTACGCACCAGGGTTTTCGTCGTACTAGTACGCCTAAATTCTAGCACCCTCAAATGAAGTGGAAACAGGCTGGTAGGCCTAGATGTGAGAGAATGGGTCTGTGCGGTCAGTGTGCACAGTATAAAAAAAATCCTGCACCACACAGTGCATAATGAGGAAAAAAAAACTGAGTGTTTTTGGTTTAAAACAGCGACTTTGCAGTCTATTTACGTATAGTATTTATGCTTGTATACTCGTTTTCTTAGTCTCATTCGATAGAATGGATGATATATTACAGAAATAGAGATAATTTTGACTGGTTTCACAATGACAAGTACCTTGAAACGGAGCGCAAAGTAGCAAAAATGTTCGATTTTTGCTGATGTTCAAGAGTAAACAAATCACGCCATGCGTCCAATACACATCAACTGGGTAGTCTAATATTCTTGCACAAGTGTGCTGATATTATTTATACCATTTTTACAATGATGCAGTTGTATACATAAGTAGGTGGAGGCCTGGTCACAGACCGGGCCGCGGGGGCGTTGACCCCTGGAATTCTCTCCAGGTAGGTAGATAACAGTAAATCTTCTATTTTTTGTGAGAATAAAAATTCAAAATGGAAAGCAAAAGAAATGTAAGAGGGGCCTAGAGATGTGACTAATGAACAGATAAAATGTTATTTTAGTGCCAGGAATGTCTGTCTTGTTTATTCTGGACCCTATTTTGAAATTAGCATCTTTTGAAATTTGTGTGAAATTGGCCAAATTGCAAATTTCTGACCACCTCATTGGGTAGTTCAAATCGATAAATTGGGGGTTTCTTATACTCAATTGATAGAACAAATGGAATTCTAGCGAAATAGCTATAATTTTAGTGGACTGAAACATTGGAATTTGCCGAAAATAGGACTCAAAGTGGGCGAAATCGCCGATGCGTAAATGTCATTGATACCGCTAACTTTGCGAGAGCATAATTCCGTTAGTTTTCCATCAAATTTCATAATTTTGGTGGTGTTATGATCGGAAAAAGATTCTCTATCATTTCATAGGAAAAAACAATTTATTTTTTTTTTTTAAATTTGCGACCCTGAGAACGAGTTTTGGAGAGGGCCTTGGGACCCCCAAAGGGTTAATACTACTAGAGAAATTGATCATAGTTTGTTTGAGTTGTACATCTGTTTTTAATTATAGCAGACAGCAACTTTACTCAAATTAACAATCTGGGGATATAACATTGGGACAAGTTGATAGTATTTTGCAGGGTGTTTATATCAATATTAAATAATTAAATTATATTATTTGGTAAAGTTAAGTATTGAGTACATATTGAGTTTTTAGTTTAGGGTGAGTATGTGGTTTTTAAGAAGAGTCTTAAATTGATGTTCAGACCGGGTTACTTTAGTATTTACTGGTAATGAATTCCAAATTTTTGCGCCCTTTATGTGCATAGAGTTTTTGCACAGTGTGATATGGACACGGGGTACATCAGACAGTGATCTGTGTCTAGTGTTATGGTCGTGCATCCTGTTAAGGTTGGTGAGGAGAAGTTTGAGTGGAGGGTTTATGTTTGAGTGTAGTGTTCTATAAATGTAGTAGGCACAATAATAAGTACAGTGGACCCCCGGTTTACGTACTACTCCAAACTCGAACAATTATGTAAGTGTATTTTTGTAAGTGCTTTTGTAAGTGTATTTTTGGGGTCTAAAAGGACTAATCTAATTTACATTATTCCTTATGGGAACAAATTCGTTTGGTAACGGCACTTGAACAGCATTCTGGAATGAATTAATTACGTAAACCGGGGGTCCACTGTATGGATGTTCTTGACGGTGAGTAGTTTTATACTTTTGAATATTGGTGGAGTATGTGGGAATTTGTTATCATTCTGACTGCAGCCTTTTGTTAGGTTATTAGTGGTCTTAGGTGATTGAATGAGAGAAACAGTCACCCTTTGAGGGTCCAAGCCGTAATTCTGCGTCATGAGCTCAGCTCACTCAGATAAGCTGTGAGCGGTAAATTTGGGCCTAGATATGAGAGAATGCATCTATGTGGTAAGTGTGCACCATATAAAACAAATCCTGCAGCACGCAGTGTATAATGAGAAAAAAAATCAGACTGTGTTTTTGGATTAAAACACAGACTTTCTGTAGTGTAAACAAATGACGCCACGCGTCCAATACATGTCAACTGGTGGGTCTAATATGCTTTCACAAATGCGCTGATATTATTTATACCACTTTTACAATAATGCAGTAGTCTGCATAACAGTAAATCTATTTTTTGTGTGAATAAAAATTCAAAATGTAAAGCAAGTGTAATATAAGAGGGGCCTGGAGATGTGACTAATGAACAGAGAAAATGTTATTTTAGTGCTAGGAATGTTTGTATTGTTAATTCTGGACCCTCTTTTGAAACTGGCCTTACTTGAATTGTGTATGAAATTGGCCAAATTACCAATTTCTAATCACTTTATTGAGTAGTTGAAATCGGTAAATGGGCGGTTTCTTGTACTCAATCGATAGAACAAATGGAGTTCTAGTGAAATAGCTATGAGTTTGGTCGACTGGAACAATGGAATTGGCCGAAAATAGGGCTCAAAGTGGGCGAAATCATTGATGCGTAAATATCGCAGAGACTGCTAACTTTGTGAGAGCATAATTCCGTAAATTTTCCATCAAATTTCGTACTTATGGTGTCATTACCATCAGGAAAAGATTCTCTATCATTTCACAAGAAAAAATAATCTTTTTTAAATTCTTCGACACAGAGCAAGTTTGTGAGCAGGGGTCTCGAGAGTGAAAGGGTTAACAAACCACTAGAAACCAGCACTTTCCCAACACTACTCAGGATAGCAAGGGCTACACCAATACACAAAGGTAGTGACCCCACAGATGTAAACAACTACAGGCCAATATCCAAAAAGTTTGAGAAACTCGTACACGAGAGATTATGCTCCTTTTTAACAGCGCAAAGCATCCTCAACCCCTATCAAATTGGCTTCAGGAAAAACAAAAGCACAAACGATACAATTGTAAAAATGCTAGATCTGCTTTACACAGCACTTGAAAAAAATGAATATCCACTAGGACTCTATCAACCTAAGGAAAGCTATTAATACAGTAGACCACAGCATCCTACTCCACAAAGTTGATCATTACAGTATGAGAGGTCATACACTTACTAACATACCTTACTAACAGACATCAATACAGTGGACCCTCCATTTTTGTCTATCTCTGTTATCGCCGATTTCAGTTTTGGCTGACTTTTTCTTCAAAATATTGGCTCTGTTTTCATCATTTCCTCCGTTTTCATCGATGGGATGGAACCTGTCCAGTCCCCAACGCACACACAAAGCCGCCTCCCACACACATTCTGAGGCAGTGTCACGTTGTTTCTCAGTGAGTGAACATATCCTCTGAGGTCATACCAAACATTTCATAATAATCCATTGTTTTGGGCATTTGTTTATTGTGTGTGACTGCTAAATAAGCCACCATGGGCCCAAAGAAAGCTTCTAGTACCAGTCCTTTGGTAAAGAAAGTGAGGAACACCGTAGAATTGAAAAAAGAAATCGTAGATAAATATGACAGTGGTATACGTATTGCCGACCTTGGCAGGATGTACGAGAAGTCGCCATCAACCATCAGTTCCATTGTGACGAAGAGAAAAGAAATCAAGGAAGCTGATGTTGCGAAAGGGATTAATGCAATAACGACACAGAGATCACAAACAATAGAAGAAGTGGAGAAATTGTTGTTGGTATGGATCAACGAGAAACAATTAGCGGAAGATAGTGTTGTGCAGTCAATAATTTGTGAAAAGGCAAGGCAGTTGCATGACGATCTCATAAAGAAAATGCCTGGAACAAGTGCTGATGTTGGTGAATTTAAGGTCAACTTAAATCCCAGTATGACTCAGTCTTTAGCGAGCCACTAACAAGACTGAAAATCGAAAACCTAAATGATTTTTTTATGAGAGTGCCACAGAACTTGATAGACGCATGCCTTTCTGACATCATCACGACGCCAAATGACTTCGAAAAGGCAATAAATGACATGCCCATGCACTCCGCTCCAGGCCCAGACTCATGGAACTCCGTGTTCATCAAGAACTGCAAGAAGCCCCTATCACATGCTTTTAACATCCTATGGAGAGGGAGCATGGACACTGGGATCGTCCCGCAGCTACTAAAAACAACAGACATAGCCCCGCTCCACAAAGGGGGCAGTAAAGCAATAGCAAAGAACTACAGACCAATTCCTAACGTCCCATATCATAAAAATCTTTGAAAGGTTCAAGAAGCAAGATCGCCACCCATCTTGATACCCATCAATTGCACAACCCAGGACAGCATGGGTTTAGAGCAGGCCGCTCCTGTCTGTCCCAACTACTGGACCACTACGACAAGGTCCTGGATGCTCTAGAAGATAAACAGAATGCAGATGTTATATACACAGATTTTGCAAAAGCCTTTGACAAGTGTGACCATGGTGTAATAGCACACAAAATGCGTGATAAAGGCATAACAGGAAAAGTTGGTAGATGGATCTATAATTTCCTAACACGTAGAACACAAATAGTAGTAGTCAACAGAGTAAAGTCTGAGGCAGCTACTGTGAAAAGCTCTGTTCCACAAGGCACAGTACTTGCTCCCATCCTATTCCTCATCCTCATATCAGACATTGACAGGGATATAAGCCACAGTGCTGTGTCTTCCTTTGCAGATGACACCCGAATCTGTATGACAGTGTCCACCTTGAAGACACTGCAAGACTCCAAGCAGACATAAACCAAATCTTTAAATGGGCTGCAGAAAACAATATGAAGTTCAATGATGAGAAATTTCAATTACTCAGATACGGAAAACGTGAAGAAATTAAAATCTCATCGGAGTACAAAACTAATTCCAACCACACAATAGAGCGAAAAACTAATGTCAAAGACCTGGGAGTGATCATGTCAGAGGATCTCACCTTCAAGGACCATAACAATGTAGCAATTGCATCTGCTCGAAAAATGACAGGATGGATAATGAGAACCTTCAAAACCAGGGATGCCAAGCCCATGTTGACACTTTACAGATCGCTTGTTCTATCTAGGCTGGAATATTGCTGCACACTAACTGCACCTTTCAACGCGGGTGAAATTGCTGACCTTGAAAATGTGCAGAGAACCTTCACCGCACGCATAAGTGCGATAAACCACCTCAACTACTGGGAACGCTTGAAGTTCCTAAACCGGTACTCTCTAGAACGCAGGCAGGAGAGATACATTATTATATACACATGGAAAATTCTCGAGAGCTTAGTACCAAACTTGCACACAAAAATCACTCCGTACGAAAGCAAAAGACTTGGCAGGCGATGTAACATCCCCCCAATGAAGAGCAGGGGTGCCACTAGCACGTTGAGGGACAACACAATAAGTGTGAGAGGCCCAAGATTGTTCAACTGCCTCCCAGCATACATCAGGGGGATTACCAACAAGCCCCTGGCTGTCTTCAAGCAGGCACTAGACAGGCACCTCAAGTCGGTTCCGGATCAGCCGGGCTGTGGTTCGTACGTTGGACTGCGTGCGGCCAGCAGTAACAGCCTGGTTGATCAGGCTCTGGTCCAACAGGAGGCCTGGTCACAGACCGGGCCGCGGGGGCGTTGACCCCTGGAATTCTCTCCAGGTAGACTCCAGGCATACACAGTGTTGTAAGGGATGGTGAAAGTGCCAGTTCAGACAAACATGTGGCTGAAAAATTTGTGGCAATTCAAAGAATATGTACAGGATGAAAATTTCGAACCCCAACAAGTGTTTAATTGTGACGAAACAGGCCTGTTTTGGAAGAAAATGCCAAAGAGGACCTACATCACGCAGGAGGAAAAGGCACTGCCAGGACACAAGCCTATGAAAGACAGGCTGACTCTCTTGTTCTGTAGTAATGCTAGTGGGGATTTAAAATTGAAGCCTTTACTTGTGTATCACTCTGAAAATCCCAGAGTGTTAAAAAAAAACAGTGTCGTCAAGACTAAATTGTGTGTGATGTGGAAGGCTAACAGTAAGGCATGGGTCTCGAGGGAAATTTTCCTGGAATGGTTTAATCAAGTGTTTGGCCCGAGTGTGAAAAAATACCTCCTGGATAAGAAATTGCCACTCAAGTGCCTCCTGGTAATGGACAATGCTCCTGCTCATCCTCCAGACATGGAAGACCACTTGTCTAAGGAATTTAGTTTTGTAACAGTGAAGTTCTTGCCTCCTAACACCACTCCTCTCATCCAGCCCATGGGCCAGCAGATCATTGCAAACTTCAAAAAACTGTTCACCAAAGCAATGTTTCAAAGGTGCTTTGACACAACCTCGGACTCTGAATTGACCTTAACCCTTAAACGGTCCAAACGTATATATAATAATAATAATAATAATAATAATAATAATAATAATAGTTTATTTGGACATGATACAAAGAATTACATTCGCATGCCCAGTGCCCCGAATATTTTGAAAAAAAAATTTTTTTTTTAGAAATAAAGAGCACATTTTTTTAAGTGTTATAGGATAAAAAAAAAAATTGGGTTGTCTATACTTACCGAGATATGAGGCGGAGGAGTTGGCACTGGATGCTCACCTGACAGCAACAGGAGTTCTGCCGCTATCAAGTAAAATCTCAAGCTCGAACACCCGGCCAACAGACTACCTCACCAACACCTACCCTAATACGTACACTATTCCTAGCTCCTACCAACCCAATTGAAGTCTCGCTCATAATCAACACCCTTAAAAAAAAGGCAGGAGACATAAACAGCTCACCACCTTTTATGTACAGTAGAACGTCATTTAGCATGAGATTATGTTGCACGTTACCGGTATTGCACGATTTAAGATTTGCGACACATTATCATCTTACACGACGTAAAGATGATATTACAAGGTTCGGCAGGAGGGGAAAAATTTTGAGTGCATGGTTATTTACTGCCTAAGAATCCTCATGCTTTGAGGAAAAAAGAATTTGTTTTTCCTTCCTGCAAACTGTAAGTTTATTCAGATACACGGGGCCAGGAGCTGAGTCTCGACCCCTGCAACCACAATTAGGTGAGTACAGTTACATACATTATCATACATAGCAGCATATGTGTAGAGAACCTAGGATAACCCAAGTCAGTCAATGGAAATACTGTCACTGACTTTTTTGGGTTATCCTAGGTTCTCTACACATATGATAATCTTCGTAACTGTATCTGTGTATACCTGAATAAACTTACTTACAGTTTGCGGGAAGGAAAAACAAATAACCATTCTCACAAGCAGCCTTGTTGTTGTTCAGCAGGGGACACCACCGGCTTTCCCCAGCTACCCTGGTGGACCCCACCATCCCAGCATTCGTACGTATTTCATACGCGTCAGTGTTGCTCAAAGTGACAAGAAAATGTATAAGCATTTAAGTCTTAGAATTAACGAAGAAAGATTAATATTAGACAAGACATAACCCGTGGCAGTAATGAAGTGTTACTTTGTACACATAAAAAGAGGTAAACATAAGTTTGTGACTGAATGACTTGACTGACTTACTGACTGAATGACTTGACTGACTTACTGACTGAATGACTTGACTTACTGACTGAATGACTTGACTGACTTACTGACTGACTTGACTGACTTACTGACTGACTTATAATAATATAATAATAATATCTTTATTTACTACAAGTACATGTACAAGGTATACAGTCCCAGCTGACATCAATGACATACTACTATATAGAAAGCCCCTTGTTATGCAGAGCATTTCGGGCAAACTTGACTGACTTACTGACCTGCTGACTGACTGAATGACTTAACTGACTTACTGACTGAATGACTTGACTGACTTACTGACTTGACTGACTGACTGACTTGACTGACTTACTGACTGAATGACTTGACTGACTTACTGACTGAATGACTTGACTGACTTACTGACTGAATGACTTGACTGACTTACTGAATGACTTGACTGACTTACTGACTGAATGACTTGACTGACTGAATGACTTGACTTACTTACTGACTGAATAACTTGACTGACTTACTGACTGACTCACTTGACTGACTCACTTGACTGACTGACTTGACTGACTGACTTGACTGACTTACTTGACTGACTTACTTGACTGACTTACTTGACTGACTTACTTGACTGACTTACTGACTGAATGACTTGACTTACTTAATGACTTGACTGACTGACTGAATGACTTGACTGACTTACTGAATGACTTAAAGTTAAACACTCAGTACAACCATCGACTTCAGTACCAGAACCTCTTCCATCCACCTCAGCCCAGTAGGGCCACAGCATAATAATAATATCTTTATAATAATAATAATAATAATAATAATAATAATAATAATATCTTTATTTACTACAAGTACATGTACATGGTATACATGCCTAGCTGACATCAATGACATACTACTATATAGAAAGTCCCTTGTTATGCTGAGCATTTCGGGCAGATTAGGTCAGTGTCCTAGGATGCGACTCACACCAGTCGACTAACACCCAGGTACCCATTTTACTGATGGGGAACATAGACAACAGATGTAAAGAAACACGCCCAATGTTTCTGCCCTGGCTGGGAATCGAACCCAGGCCTTAGCCGTGTGAAGTTAGTTTGATATCTTTATTATGCACCCCATACCCATCCTGTGGGCGGTAGTCAAAAGATTACAGAGGTACATAATGGGTCCAGGGACTGGACCCCAAAGTTTTGATAGCTGAGCAAGTTACAAAGGTAATGAACTAACAAGCTACAAAGGTAATGAACTCACAAGTTACATAGGTAATGAAACATGTAAGTAAATTTACTTACTTACGTTTATACATGGTTACAATCATGAACAAATTATAAAGCTATGAACAATTCACTAGTCTACACCCGGTCACAACTGTAATGAGTTCTTGGTGCAAATTTTATTGTTGGGTCACACACACACATATACATACACACTTACATATACACATACACACACACACAAATACACACACACACAGAGAAAGTGCAAAGGTTTGCGACAAAGTTAGTTCCACAACTCAGGGGTCTGTCCTATGAAGAAAGGCTGAGGGAAATAGGACTAACAACACTGGAGGAAAGAAGGGTCAGAGGAGACATGATAAGGACATACAAAATACTGCGGGGAATCGACAAAGTAGACAGTGACAGGATGTTCCAGAGAGGGAACACAGAAACAAGGGGACACAACTGGAAGCTGAAGACTCAGATGAGTCAAAGGGATGTTAGGAAGCATTTCTTCAGCCACAGAGTAGTCAGGAAGTGGAATAGTCTAGACATAGTGGAGGCAGGAACCATACACAGTTTTAAGACAAGGTATGATAATGAAACGAGAGCTTTAGCCACCAGACCACCAGAGCCCCCACTCTCTTCACAATCATCCACAAACACCAGCACCCATAATTTAAGGTAAACATAAGTTTGTGACTGACTGACTGAATGACTTGACTTACTGACTGAATGACTTGACTTACTGACTGAATGACTTGACTTACTCACTGAATGACTTTACTTACTGACTGAATGACTTGACTGACTTACTGACTGAATGACTTTGACTTACTGACTGACTCACTTGACTGACTGAATGACTTGACTGACTTACTTGACTGACTTACTTGACTGACTTACTTGACTGACTTACTTGACTGACTTACTTGACTGACTTACTTGACTGACTTACTTGACTGACTTGACTGACTTACTGACTGAATGACTTGACTGACTGAATGACTTGACTGACTGAATGACTTGACTGACTTACTGACTGAATGACTTACTGACTGAATGACTTGACTGACTTACTGACTGAATGACTTGACTGACTTACTGAATGAATGACTTGACTGACTTACTGACTGAATGACTTGACTGACTTACTGACTGAATGACTTGACTGACTTACTGAATGAATGACTTGACTGACTGACTGACTGAATGACTTGACTGATTGAATGACTTGACTGACTGAGTGACTTGACTTACTGACTGAATGACTTGACTGACTTACTGACTGACTCACTTGACTGACTCACTTGACTGACTTACTTGACTGACTTACTTGACTGACTTACTTGACTGACTGGGCTTGACTGACTTACTGACTGAATGACTTGACTGACTGACTTACTGACTGAATGACTTGACTGACTGACTGAATGACTTGACTGACTGAATGACTTGACTGACTGAATGACTGGACTGACTTACTTAATGACTTGACTGACTGAATGACTTGACTGACTTACTGAATGACTTAAAGTTAAACACTCAGTACAACCATCGACTTCAGTACCAGAACCTCTTCCATCCACCTCAGCCCAGTAGGGCCACAGCATAACTCTCCACTCTCTTCACAATCATCCACAAACACCAGCACCCACAATTTAAAGTAAACATAAGTTTGTGACTGACTGACTTGACTGACTTGCTGACTGACTGACTGAATGACTTGACTGACTTACTGACTGAATGACTTGACTGACTTACTGACTGAATGACTTGACTGACTTACTGACTGAATGACTTGACTGACTTACTGACTGAATGACTTGACTGACTTACTGACTGAATGACTTGACTGACTTACTGACTGACTTGACTGACTTACTGACCTGCTAACTGACTGACGTACTGACTGAATGGACTGACTTACTGACTGAATGACTTGACTGACTTACTGACTGAATGACTTGACTGACTTACTGACTGAATGACTTGACTGACTGAATGACTTGACTGACTTACTGACTGAATGACTTGACTGACTTACTGACTGAATGACTTGACTGACTTACTGACTGAATGACTTGACTGACTTACTGACTGAATGACTTGACTGACTGAATGACTTGACTGACTTACTGACAATGACTTGACTGACTGAATGACTTGACTGACTTGACTGACTGAATGACTTGACTGACTTACTGACTGAATGACTTGACTGACTTACTGACTGAATGACTTGACTGACTTACTGACTGAATGACTTGACTGACTTACTGACTGAATGACTTGACTGACTTACTGACTGAATGACTTGAATGACTGAATGACTTGACTGACTGAATGACTGAATGACTTGACTGACTTACTGACTGAATGACTTGACTGACTTACTGACTGAATGATTTGACTGACTTACTGACTGAATGACTTGACTGACTGAATGACTTGACTGACTGAATGACTTGACTGACTGAATGACTTGACTGACTGAATGACTTGACTGACTGAATGACTTGACTGACTGAATGACTTGACTGACTGAATGACTTGACTGAATGACTTGACTGACTGAATGACTTGACTGACTTACTGAATGACTTGACTGACTTACTGAATGACTTAAAGTTAGACACTCGGTACAACCATCGACTTCAGTACCAGAACGTCTTCCATCCACCTCAGCCCAGTAGGGCCACAGCATAACTCTCCACTCTCTTCACAATCATCCACAAACACCAGCACCCACAATTTAAGGTAAATACTATTATTTCTGTTACATTTGTAGTCTTAAGCAGTAAAAACAACATAATACATCACGATAATGAACTACAATTACATATTCACTTTTATTTTTGTAAGATCTGTTGGTCTAAAAAAAACTTGTTTGGCTTTTTGGGGACTCCCAATAACGTAACCCTATTTTTCCTATAAGTTCTGTTAATTATTTAACACGAAATGATCTAACACGACTTTTTCTGGAACATAACTATCGTGCTAAATGACGATCTACTGTACAAAAAAGCTTCACAGGTACTGTCACCAATTATAGCAACACTTTTCAATAAATCCATTGAAACCTCTACCTTCCCATCAATTCTCAAAATAGCTAGGGTCACCCCGATTAACAAAGGAGATGATCAAACTGACTTGAATAATTATAGACCAATTTCTAATTTACCACTGCTTTCTAAAATCTTTGAAAAATAATTCATAGACAGATCTATTCCTACCTCGTCTCACACAATGTGCTCAACCCCTGTCATTTTGGATTCAGGACCAACAAGAGCACAAACGATGCTATTATACACATGTTAGAGTTAATATACACCGCACTTGAGAAGAAAGAAGTCCCGCTGGGAATCTTCATAGACCTACACAGAGCTTTTGATACAGTCGACCATGATTTACTGCTCACAAAATTAGCACACTATGGTATAAGGGGGCACCCACTCAACTACCTAAAGTCATACCATAGCAACAGAAGCTAATACGTGTACACAAATGGAGCGAACTCTTCCACACAACAAATTACAGCTGGAGTCCCTCAAAGAAGTGTCCTGTGGCCACTCCTATTCCTCATTTACATAAATGACCTACCGAATGCATCACAACTACTCAAACCCATATTATTTGCAGATGACACAACATATGTCTTCTCTCAGCCAAATCCAGTCATACTGGCCAACACTGTTAATGCCGAATTACAGAAAATATCAACATGGATGACGACAAACAAGCTTACTCTCAATACTGACAAGACCTACTTCATTCAATTTGGAAACAAAGCCACAAATGTTCCACTTAACATAACGCTCAATGGTTCACCCATCACAAGACTCACAGAGGGAAAATTCCTAGGAATTCACCTTGACAGTACAGTGGACCCTCGGTTAACGAAATTAATCCGTTCCAGGAGCTCTTTCTTAATCTGAATCTTTCGTTATCTGAAACCTTATTTCCCATAAGAAATAATGTAAATACAATTAATTGTTCCACAAAAAATAATCACTCAACATAAAAAAATAACATTTACTTACCTTTATTGAAGAGACTTGCAGGCATCTGGAAGATAGTATAGTTGATGACTGGAGCAGGTGTTAGTGGTTGGAAGGGGAATCCCCCTCCAAAAGGACTTCAGGTGACAAGTCCCTCTCTGGGGTTACTTCCTTCTTGGTCTTTTAATGCCACTAGGAACAGCTTGAGAGTCACTAGACCCTGTCTGGTGAAGTAGCTGTCCAGAGTCCTCTGTTTCTGGCGACTCTTCAACACTTTTCTGAAGTACAACATGGCTCTGTCACTGAAGTGGTTGCACAGAAGGCTCATTTCAGCTTGCTGAGGGTGGTATCTTTCAACAAATGTCTGCAACTCATTCCACTTTGTACACATCTCCTTAAGCACTGAAGAAGGCACCTCCTTATCTCTCTCTCTCTCTTCCTGTGAAGCAATAACCTCAGCTGTGGTCTGTTGCTGTTCCAGATGAAGCTCTTGCAGCTCTTCAGTTGTTAGCTCTATCCTGTGCTCCTCCACCAACTCTTCCACATCCTCACCACTCACTTCCAACCCCAGGCTGTTCCCCAATTCAGGGTCAGCCTCAAGTAGTAGATGGATTTTTCTTGTACATCCTGGCAAGATCACTCAGACGTACACCACTCTCATATTTTTCTATGATTTCCTTCTTCAGTTCGATGGTGTTCCTCACTCTCTTTAATACAGGGGTGCCACTAGGAAGCTTCTTTGGACCCATGGTGACTTATTTCACAGTGGCAATAGCTAAACCACCAAAAAAGACACCAAATATATTGTGAATCTTTGAAAGAGCACGCTAGGTAATGTTCTCTCAATGGTAAACAACGCTTCACTGGCGTCCTGCGCTTGCGCGGAGCAGGCGGACACGTCTAATACCTTTCGGTAACCGAGGATTTTTTCGCTAACCGATTACGAAAAAAGCTTTCGTTTTCCGAAATTTTTGTTAACGGGACCTTTCGTTAACCGAGGGTCCACTGTAGTCTTAAATTCCAAACACACACACACAACAAATTTCCAAGAAAATCTCAAAGACAGTAGGTATATTATCAAAGATATGCTATTATGTGCCACAGTCAGCTCTCCTTGCACTATATCATTCACTTATCTACCCTTATCTCACCTATGGAATCTGTGCATGGGGCTCAACAACATTAAATCACCTTAGACCACTCATAACCCAGCAAAAGGCTGCAGTCATGATGATCACAAATTCTCATTCTAGACAGCATACTCCACCAATATTCAAAACTCTAAAACTACTCACTGTAGAAAACATTCATAACTATTCATGTGCCTATTACATACATAAAACTCTACATACTAATATCAACCCTCCGCTCAAAATTCTCCTCACCAACTTTAATAGGTCCCACGACCACAACACAAGACACAGATCACTTTTTGACATACCCCGAGTCCATACCAACCAATGTAAAAATTCTATGCACATAAAGGGCCCCAGAATCTGGAATTCATTACCAGTAAATATTAAGTTAACCTTGTCTGAAAATCAATTTAAGACTCTTCTCAAAAATCACCTACTCACCCTAAACTAAATACAGTGGTCCCCCGGCTAACGAACACCCAGGAAATCGTACAATTATGTAAGTATAATATTGTAAGTGCTTGTGGAATTGTATTTTTGGGGGTCTGAAATAGACTAACCTACGTGACATTATTTCTTAATGAAGTAAATTCGTTCGGTAATGGCACTTAAGCAGGCTTCTGGAATTAATTTTGTTCGTTAGCCGGGGGTCCACTGTACTCACACTGTAAACTACTTTCAAAAATGCTCAATGTTATTTTCCTTAAGATAATCTCAATTTTATATTACCATCCTCCTAAACACTTGTTACAATTTAATATCATCATATTGTCATTTTAACAGTATAATATCATCATATTGTCATTTTAACAGTATAATATCATCATATTGTCATTTTAACAGTATAATATCATCATATTGTAATTTGAAATAAAATATATATACTAACTAGAATAAACTCAATCAATTTCTCTAGTATTATGTACATAGTTTATAAGCCATTAGATTAAGCTGCCCCTAATGCCATGGCATGCCAGTGGCTCTCCTTGCATTTCAGTTTTATGATTGTAACTACCAATATCTAAGTATACTTGCAAAGAAATAAAATTTACATTACTACTTTACTATATACCTTTTTTTCTCTTTTTTTTTATTTTATATAATTTTTATGTTCTGATAATTACAATTTATAGTAGTTCTTGTGATTTCATAGCCAGTCTTTGTTCTGACACTAATATTAGGTACTGAAATTGTACTCAAATGATAATAATAATGATAGTGCATAAAAATAATAATAATAATGATAGTGCATAATAATAATAATAATAATGATAGTGAATAATAATAATAATAATAATAAAGTTCCCTTGAAGCATTATGTATTTCGTGTGTCGCTGCCTTATCTCATCTGATCTCCACTAATGATGACTGGTGACATTTGATGAGGGGTGAGGGTAGTCTCTTTTCTAATCAGTCCAGTAATTACAGTGATGACATTTGATGAGCTTACACTGCTTCCCTTTATTTGTTATGTAAACCTGTCTGTCTGTCTGTCTTTCTGTTTGTCTGTGTGTCTGTCTTCCTGTGTGTCGTCTCCTTTCTGTCTGCTTGTCTCAGAGAGTAGCTCATAAACCAACTGGTATTACGCAGATCACAAGCACATTATATCACTTTGTCTTGATTTTTTGAGTTATCCTAGGTAATTTACACTATGTATAATTGTATTTATGTATGTGTTCCTGTGAAATAGAGACAGATAGAGACAAAGAGACAGATAGAGACAAAGAGACAGATAGATACAGACAGACAGACAGAGATAGACAGCCAATCAGGTACCCAGCTGACCAGCCAGCTGCTGGCCAGCCAGGTGGCCAAGCAGGCAGCCAGCCAGCTGGCTGGCCAGCCTGCCGATATCACTTTTCACTTAAAAGGGGAGTGTTAATATGACAAGACATCAGTGAATCTATGGAGTTTGCCGCGCTGTTTGCTCTAGCTGGTGCTCAATTTAACTGATGCTCCCACAAGGTACTAAGTGGTCACAGATTTCTTTAATATGGTGCACACCGAGTGTTAAGGCCCATTCTATGCTGACCAGGCATCTCAGGCCAATCGTGCCTAATTTGGAGGCAGGAAAAATAAAACGTATATATACGTTTGGGGCAGTAGCAGTACTAACGTTTTTACGCCCAGACACAGTTTATTTACAAATATCTGGCATTTATGTTCATCTATCTAATATTACATTGCGATTACCATCGTTAATAGATAAAACGATGTTAATCAGCTTTATAATATTACATATTCATTTTCACCTTCCATGTTTTCATTTATATATATGTACATAGGAGGAATCGTACCAGTGGTAACAACCATTCAATGTTTGTGTGACGTCACCTCTGGCGGCTACTCGCCTGACGCGAGCTGACGTCAGAGGTGAATTTATTAGAGTAGTCAGTACAGCACCTCTCTCGGTATTGGAAGGTCTTCATTGCTTACTCCTTTGAGAAGCTATTGGTCTAGAGCTTTATTCTCTAAAGTCGCCAGAAATTGTGAGATCTGGTGAAACTTTCATTGTATAGAAGTTCTCATGTGTTAAGAGACTTCAAGTATTCTAGTCAACACCCTAATCGTCTCGTGAAATAGAGACGCAGTAACTTTATTGATCATATTTATATTAAAGACCCATTCAGCTAGAATGAAGGTCATGGTAATTTATAAGTTGTGTATAAAGACTGTGTTTATATATAATAACTAAGAAAAAGGTACAATTAAAATACCTCAAGTCAATAACCTTATCTACGTTATATTAAATATATATTTTACAAAGTTTTTTCGATCTCCTTATTAATCTGTACAGAAGAACGGTACTTATTACGGGAGAATAAATTCTTCCCCTAGACTAACATCGCCTATGCCAATAAAGAATATCGTAATAAACGTACAGTGGTACCTCGGTTTACGATGGTCCCCAAAACTCGCCCTTTTATGTAAGTTTATTTTTTTAAATGCTTTTGTAAGTGTATTTTTGGGGGTCTAAAAGGACTAGTCTATTTTACATTATTCCTTATGGGGATAAATTCGTTTGGTTATGGCACTTGAGCAGCATTCTGGAATGAAAAAATATCGTTAACCGAGGTACCACTGTATATATACGTTTGGACCATTTAAGGTTAAATCAGTAGGATCATCTCCTTTGTGGATTCAATGGACTTGTTAACCCTTTCGAGGTCGGTGCCGTACTAGTACGTTTTACGAGCAGGGGTCGGTGCCATACTAGTACGCGTAAATTCTAGCGGCCTCAAATTAAGCGGGAAACGGCTGGTAGGCCTACATATGAAAGAATGGGTCTGTGTGGTCAGTGTGTGCAGTATAAAAAAAATCCTGCAGCACACACTGCATAATGAGAAAAAAAAAACTCTGACCATTTTTTCGTTTAAAACAGCGACTTTGCAGTCTATTTTCGTATGGTATTTATTGATGTATTCTCGTTTTTCTTGGTCTCATTTGATAGAATGGGATATATTACAGAGATAGAGATGATTTTGATTGATTTGACAATGACAAGTACCTTGAAATTGAGCTCAAAGTAGCGAAAATGTTCGATTTTAGCCAATGTTCAAGAGTAAACAAATCACACCATGTGTCCAATACACATCAACTGGCGAGTCTAATATTCTTGCACAAGTGCGCTGATATTATTTATACAATTTTTACAATGATGCAGTTGTATACATAACAGTAAATCTTCTATTTTTTGTGAGAATAAAAATTCAAAATGTAAAGCAAAAGTAATGTAAGAGGGGCCTGGAGACGTGACTAATGAACAGAGAAGATGTTATTTTAGTGCCAGGAATGTCTGCCTTGTTTATTCTGGACCCTATTTTGAAATTGGCATCGTTTGAAATTTGTGTGAAATTGGCCAAATTGCCATTTTCTGACCACTATTTTGGGTAGTTGAAATTGGTAAATAGGCGGTTTCTTGTACTCAATCGATAGAAGAAATGGAGTTCTAGCGAAATAGCTATGGTTTTAGTGGACAGGAACATTGGAATTGGCCAAAAATAGGGCTCAAAGTGGGCGAAATCGCCGATTCGTAAACATCTTCGAGACCGATAACTTCGCGAGAGCATAATTCTGTAAGTTTTCATTCAAATTTCATACTTTTGGTGTCGTTATGATCGGAAAAAGATTCTCTATCATTTCATAAGAAAAATTATTATTTTTTTTTCCAAAACATTTTCAACCCTAAGAACGTGTTTCTGAGAAGGCCTGTCGACCCCCAAAGGGTTAAAAAGTGTTGCAATAATGAGTAACAAGAAATGAGTTTTTGTTTTTTTGGTTGTGTGTTTGAGTTTGGGATTTTGTTTGCTAGTGTTCCTACAGTCAAGAAAATGATGTTTAGTTTGTTGGCAGTATCTGTCGGCTGGATAAGAGGTTCATTTGGTTTTGTTAAGTTAATCACTTTTTTTCAAGGTAGTTTCCTAGATCCTAGAATTTCCAACACTCTTATATGGGTGTGAAGCATGGGTTGTAAATTCTGCAGCGAGGCGGCGGCTGGAGGCAGTAGAGATATTGTGTCTAAGGGCAATGTGTGGTGTAAATATTATGCAGAGAATTCGTAGTGTAGAAATTAAGAGGAGGTGTGGAGTTACTAAAAGTATATTAGTCAGAGGGCTGAAGAGGGTCTGTTGAGGTGGTTTGGTCATTTAGAGAGATTGGAACAAAGTAGAATGACTTGGAGAGCATATAAATCTGTTGGGGAAGGAAGGCGGGGTAGGGGTTGTCCCCGAAAAGGTTGTGGGGAGGGGGTAAAGGAGGTTTTATGGGCAAGGGGCTTCGACTTCCAGCAAGTGTGTGTGAGCGTGTTAGATAGGAGTGAATGGAGACGAATGTTTTTTTGGACCTGACGAGCTGTTAGAGTGTGAGCTGGGTAATACAGTGGACCCCCGCCTAACAAGCAAAATTCATTCCAGAAGCCTGCTCAAATGCCATTACCGAACGAATTTACTTCCTTAAGAAATAATGTCACGTAGGTTAGTCTATTTCAGACCCCCAAACATACACTTCCACAAGCACTTACAATATTATACTTACATAATTGTACGATTTCCGGGGTGCTCGTTAGGTGGGGGGTCCACTGTATTTTGTGAAGGGATTCAGGGAAACCGGTTAAGTAAGTAAGTAAGTTTATTCAGGTATGCACAAATACAGTTACATAGATTATCATACATGTCAGCATATGTGTAGAAAACCTAGGATAACCCAAAAAAGTCAGACAGAGTGACTTATTTCCATTAGGGTCCATTTAATACCTTAATATTATACACTGTAGGAGATATATGTTTTTATACTATAAAGAATATATAATAGGAATAAGGTAAAAAGAGTTATTTACATTTACATGTGTGTTAGCTAAAAAAATAAAAAACATTCTCCTCCCTTTCTGCCGCTACATTCATTAGGTACCTTTTGGCTCTCTTCTTGAACTGGTTCATGCTATGACTGGCTTTGACATGTGCAGGCAGTCTGTTCCATTCATTTATTGCTGTACAATAAAAGGTGTTTGAAGCCTGGACACTGACTGTGGGAACTAAGTTGTGCTCTCTCCCCCTAGTACTATGATTGCTTTGGTTCCCAGCCTTGACAAAATTGGCAGCAAGATATTCTGGACACTGTTTGTGAGCAATTTTATAAACTTGATTTAACTTAAGTTGTTTTACTCTGTCTTCAATATTCAGCATATCCAATTGTAATTCATCCTGGCCTACATGTTCTCTTGGGCCCAGGTCCATTTTGTTCTGGGTGATTTGCAGTTTATCTTTCAGTTTTTTTGTCAAGGCAGAGTACCATGAAGAGCAAGCATAGTCCATATGACATTGTATAAGGGCTAGACATAGGGTCCTGCGAGCCTCAGTAGGTAGACACTGTGCTTGTCTGTACAAGAACTTCAGTCTGGCATTCACTTTCTTTACTACACTGTTCCCTATCAATTCTCCTGACATGCATGGGTCAAAGGGGATTCCCAGATATTTTACTGAGGAAACTGAAGTGATGGATTCCCCATTACACTGGGCATTAAAATTATTTACCCTTCTCAGTTTATATTTCGTGCCAAAGAGTATGGCTTCTGTTTTCCCGAGATGTATGGATAGTTTGTTGTCTACTAACCATTTGCTGCAGGACTCCAGTTCCAGTGTTAATACATTAGCTATATCTTGTGGGTCTTTACCTGACACTAACAGAGCACTGTCATCCGCATACAGTAGGAGTTTGCACTTGACACTGATGGGCATGTCATTTACATAACACAGGAATAATAAGGGACCCAGAATACTACCTTGGGGAACTCCACATGCTATCAGCAGTGGTTCTGATTCTGTTTTGTTGATTTTGACAATTTGTTTCCTATTGTTAAGATAGGAC
>WNWK01024970.1:0-29038 GCA_009830355.1 Cherax destructor
TCAGCGGATGGGTTTATGAAGGATGAGGTTAACCATAGAATTGATGAAGAAAAAAGGTAGTGGTGCATTGAGGTATCTGTGGAGACAAAAAACGTTATCCATGGAGGCAAAGAAGGGAATGTGCGAAAGTATAGTGGTACCAGCACTCTTATATGGGTGTAAAGCATGGGTTGTAAATGTGGCAGCGAGGCGCTGGAGGCAGTGGAGATGTCCTGTCTAAGGGCAATGTGTAGTGTAAATATTATGTAGAAAATTCGCAGTGTGGAAATTAGGAGAAGGTGTGGAGTGCTAAAAGTATTTGTCAAAGGGCTGAAGGGGTTGTTGAGGTGGTTTAGTCATTTAGGAGAATGGATCAAAGTAGAATGACTTGGAGGCGTATAAATCTGTAGGGAAGGAAGGCGGGGTGGGGTCGTCCTCAGAAAGGTTGGAGGAGTGGGAAAAGGGTTTTGTGGGCGAGGGCTTGGACTTCCAGCAAGCATGTGTGAGCGTGTTAGATAGGAGTGAATGGAGAGAATGGTTTTGGGACCTGACAGGCTGTTGGAGTGTGAGCAGGGTAACATTTTGTGAAGGATTCAGGGAAACCAGTTTTGATTTAGTTGGACTTGAGTCCTGGAAATGGGAAGTACAATGCCTGCACTTTAGGAGGGGTCTGGGATAGTGACAGCTCGGAGGGACTTATTCTCAGTTGTCATATCTGAGAGCCTCTGCAAAGACAGTGATTATGTAGAGTGTGGTGAAAGTGTTGAATGATGACAAAAGTATTTTCTTTTTGGGGATTTTCTTTTTTTTTGGGTCACCCTGCCTCGGTGGGAGGCAGCCGACTTGTTGAAAAAAAAAGTATTTATTTTCACATAGCACTGTTTATTTATTTTTATTAACACATCGACCATTTCCAACCAAGGCAGGGTGGCCAAAAAAGAAAAACTTTCATAATCATTCACTCCATCACTGTCTTGCCAGGGGCTGCTTACACTACAGTTATAAACTGCAACATTAACACCCTCTTTCAGTGCCAGCACTGTCTTCCCATCTCCAGGATTAAGTCCAGCCTGCCGGTTTCCCCTAAATCCCTTCATAAATGTTACATTGCTCACCTCCAACAGCCGTCAAGTCCTAAAACCATTTGTCTCCATTCGCCCCTACCTAACACCTCACGCTGCCTGAAGTCCAAGCCCCTTGCACACAAAACCTCCTTTACCCTCCCTCCAATCTTTCCTAGGTTGACCCCTACCCGCCTTCCCGCCACTACAGATCTATACACTCTCAAAGTCATTCTATTTCGTTCCTTCCTCTCTACATGTCCAAACCATCTCAATAACCCTCCTCAGCTCTCTGGATAATAGTTTTGGTAATCCCACCTCCTAATCTCAAGCTATGGATTCTCTGCATTATATTCACCACACATTGCCCTCAGACACACCTCCACTGCCTCCAGCCTTCTCCTTGTTGCAACATTCACAACCCATGCTTCACACCTATACAAGAGCGTTGGTATAACTATACTCTCATACATTCCCTCTTTGCTTTCATGGATAAAGCTCATTGTCTATGATTTACCTCATCTTTCATAGACCTATCCACTGACACGTCCCTCCCAAATATCTGAATACATTCACCTCGTCTATACTCTCTCCCTCCAGTCTGATATCTAATCTTCCTAACGTAATTTTTTGTTATCCTCATCACCTTACTCTTTCCTATATTCACTTTTAATTTCCTTCTTTTACATCCCTACCAAATTCATCAACCAACCTCTGAAACTTCTCTTCAGTTGCAAAGAGCAACTGTGACAACTCCACTTTGTGTTAGATTCTTTATCTTTTAACCCACACCTCTTGCCAACACCCGAGCATTCACTTCTCTTACAACTCTATAAATATGTTGAACAACCATGATGACATCACACATCCCTGTCTAAGGCCTACTTTTACTGGGAAGTAATCCCCCTCTCACCTACATACTCTAACCCGAGCCTCACTATCCTCGTAAAGACTTTTCACTGCTTTCAATAACCTATGTCCTATTCCATACATTTGCAACATCTGCCACATTGCCTCCCTATCCACCCTATCATACCTTTTTCCAAATCCATAAATGCCACAAAAACCTCTTTACCTTTATCTAAATACTGTTCATCTATATGTTTCACTGCAAACACTTGGTCTACACCCCCTACCTTTCTAAAGCCTCCTTGTTCATCTGCTATCCTGCTCTCCGTCTTACTCTTTTTTTTTTTTTCAACAAGTCGGCCGTCTCCCACCGAGGCAGGGTGACCCAAAGAAAGAAAATCCCCAAAAAGAAAATACTTTCATCATCATTCAACACTTTCACCACACTCTTACATAATCACTGTCTTTGCAGAGGAGCTCAGATACGACAGCTGAGAAAAGTCCCTCCCAGCTGTCACTATCTCAGACCCCTCTTTAAAGTGCAGGCATTGCTTCCATTTCAGGACTCAAGTCCAACTAAATCAATTAACTGGTTTCCTGAATCCTTCACAAAATGTTACCCTGCTCACCTCCAACAGATCGTCATGTCCCAAAACCATTCGTCTCCATTCACTCCTATCTAACAGCTCACAATGCTTGCTGGAGTCAAGCCCCTCGCCCACAAACCTCCTTTCCCTTCCCTCCAACCTTTTCTGGGGACCCCTACCCCGCCTTCCTTCCCTACAGATTTATACGCTCTCCAAGTCATTCTACTTTGATCCATTCTCTCTAAATGACCAAACCACCTCAACAACCCCTCTTCAGCCGTCTGACAAATACTTTTAGTAACTCCACACCTTCTCCTAATTTCCACATTCGAATTTTCTGCATAATATTTACACACACATTGCCCTTAGACAGGACATCTCCACTGCCTCCAGCCTCCTCCTCGCTGCAGCATTTGCAACCCATGCTTCACACCCATATAAGAGTGTTGGTACCACTATACTTTCGTACATTCCTTCTTTGCCTCCATGGATAACGTTTTTGTTTCCCAGATACCTCAATGCACCACTCACCTTTTTCCTTCATCAATTCTATGGTTAACCTCATCCTTCATAAACCCATCCGCTGACACATCAACTCCCAAATATCTGAAAACATTTACTTCTTCCATAATCCCTCTCTCCAATGTGATATGCAATTTTCTTTATTTAAATCGTTTGATACCCTCATCACCTTACTCTTATCTATGTTCACTTTTAACTTTCTACCTTTACACTCTCCCAAACTCGTCCACTAACCTTTGCAACTTTTCTTTAGAATCTCCCATAAGCACAGTATCATCAGCAAAAGTAACTGTGTCAACTCCATTTGCATTTAATTCTCCATAATTTAATCCACCCCTCTCCCAAACACCCTAGCATTTACTTCTTTTACAACCCCATCTATAAATATATTAAACAACCATGGTGACATTACATCCCTGTCTAAGACCTACTTTTACAGAGTAATCCCCCTCTCTCCTACACACCCTAACCTGAGCCTCACTATCCTCATAAAAACTCTTTACAGCCTTCAGTAACTTACTACCTATTCCATACACTTGCAACATTTGCCACATTGCTCCCCTATCCACTCTATCATATGCCTTTTCTAAATCCATAAATGCAATAAAACTTCTCTACCTTTATCTAAATACTGTTCACATATATGCTTCACTGTAAACACTTGATCTACACATCCCTACCCACTCTAAAGCCTCCTTGCTCATCTGCAATCCTACTCTCTGTCTTACCTCTAATTCTTTCAATATTAACCCTGCCATACACTTTACCTGGTATACTCAGTAAACTTATTCCCCTATAATTTTTACACTCTCTTTTATCCTTCCCTTTATATAAAGGAACTATACATGCTCTCTGCCAATCCTAGGTACCTTCCCTCTTTCATACATTTATTAAACAAAAATACCAACCACTCCAGCACTATATCCCCCTGCTTTTAACATTTCTGTCATGATTCCGTCAATTCCAGCTGCTTTACCCCTTTCATTCTACGTAATGCCTCATGCACCTCCCCACACTCACATCCTGCTCTTCTTCACTCCTAAACGATGTTGTACCTCCCTGGCCAGTACATGAAATTACCGCCTCCCTTTTGCATCGACATTTAAAAGTTCCTCAAAATATTCCGCCATCTACCCAATACCTCCAGCTCCCCATCTACTAACTCCCTACTCTGTTTTTAACTGACAAATCCATTCGTTCCCTAGGCTTTCTTACCTTGTTTATCTCACTCCAAAATTTTTCTTGTTTTCAGCAAAATTTCTTGACAGAGCCTCTCCCATTCTTTCATCCGCTCTTCTTTTGCACTCTCTCACCACTCTCTTCACCTTTCTTTTACTCTCCATATACTCTGCTCTTCTATTAACACTTCTGTTTTGTAAAAACCTCTCATAAGCTACCTTTTTCTCTTTTATCACACCCTTTACTTCTTCATTCCACCACTCACTCCTCTTTCCTCCTGCACCCACCCTCCTATAGCCACAAACTTCTGCCCCACATTCTAATACTGCATTTTAAAACTATCCCAACTCTCTTCAACCCCCACTACTCCTACTTGCACTAGCCCACCTTTCTGCCAATAGTTGCTTATATCTCACTCTAACTTCCTCCTCCCTTAGTTTATACACTTTTACCTCTCTCTTACTTGCTGTTGCCATTTTCTTTTGTCCCATCTACCTTTACTCTAACTGTAGCTACAACCAAATAATGATCTGATATATCCGTTGCCCCTCTATAAACATGTACATCCTGAAGCCTACTCATCAACCTTTTATCCACCAATACATAATCCAACAAACTACTTTCCTTACGTGCTATATCATACCTTGTATATTTATTTATCCTCTTTTTCATAAAATATGATTACTTATTACCAAACCTCTTTCTACACATAGCTCAATTAATGGTTCCCATTTACATTTACCCTGGCACCCCAAATTTACCTACTACTCCATCCACAACATTTTTACCCACTTTAGCATTAAGATCCCCAACCACAATTACTCTCTCACTTGGTTCAAAACTCCCACACACTCACTCAACATTTCCCAAAATCTCTCTCTCTCTCCTCTACACTTCTCTCTTCTCCAGGTGCATAAACACTTACTATAACCCACTTTTCACATCCAACCTTTATTTTACTCCACATAATCCTTGAATTTATACATTTATATTCCTTCTTTACCTGCCATAACTGATTATTCAACATTATTGCCACTCCTTCTTTAGCTCTAACTCTATTTGAAACCCCTGATCTAATCCCATTTATTTCTCCCCACTGAAACTCTCCTACCCCTTCAGCTTTGTCTCACTTAAAGCCAGGACATCCAGCTTCTTTTCATTCATAACATCTACAATCATCTCTTTCTTATCATTCGCACAACATCCACGCACATTCAAACATCCCACTTTGACGGTTTTCTTCTTCTTCTTTTTAGTAAGCTATACAGGAAAAGGGGTTACTAGCCCATTGTTCCCGGCATTTTAGTTGACTTTTACAACACGGATGGCTTACGGAGGAAAGATTCTTATTCCACTTCCCCATGGATATGAAAGGGAAAAGCAATAAGAACAAGAACTATTAAGATAAAATCAAAGAAAACTCAGATGAGTGTGTATACATAAACGTGTACATGTTTGCGTAGTGTGACCTAAGTGTAAGTAGAAGTAGCAAGACGTACCTGAAATCTTGCATGTTTATGAGACAGAAAAAAGACACCAGCAATCCTACCATCATGTAAAACATTTTCAGGTTTCTGTTTCACAGTCACCTGGCAGGATGGTAGTACCTCCCTGGGTGGTTGCTGTCTACCAACCTACTACTCTTACTCTTAATTCTTTTAATAACAACTCTACCATACACTTTACCAGGTATACTCAACAGACTTATTCCCCTATAATTTTTACTCTCTCTTTCATCCCCCTTGCCTTTATACAAAGATGCTGTTTAGTACTATAGAATTCCCCTTTAAGATTAAGATTATTTATCTGTAAAAATTACAATGTGTGTTTTACATTTAGAAGACAATAATTACAAAGATGGCCGTTAGCATGCCTAGCATGCCTGGGCATGCTAGGCATTTCGGGCAGACTTAATACCCTTCCCGTTTTCCTGTAAACTTTTTATCTTTTTTCCTGACTCAGAGGCTATTGTTATTTATTAGATTAGTTCTGAGCACTGGAGAGATTCACTTTATATGTTCACTGGCACAGTGTAATGTCTCTACCACAATGATGTCCTACAATAATCCACAAAAATTACAGAGCCATGCCAGCCACTGCAAAGTGATCGTATGACACTCTACAGTGATTATGATACCAAAACCGCGGATAGCAGCAAACACTACATACAAGTTGTTTTTCGTTTACATACATACCTATGATGTTGAGTTTTGTAGGGGTGTAGGGATGGAGGCTGCAAGAAACAGGGTGGTGTGATGGTGACCATGTGGGTGGCAGTGCTGATGGCTCAGTGTGGGTGGCAGTGTTGGTGGCCTAGTGTGAGTGGCAGTGTTGGTGGCCCAGTGTGGGTGGTATTGTTGATGGCCCAGTGTGGGTGGCAGTGTTGATGGCACTCTTATTCAAAGAATAAAAAAATTAATAAAATTGGAAGATATATGAAAAAAATGAAACTTCAAATTGCAACCTCCTTAATATTTTTGGGCCGAGGTAAACAGTGGATAACTGAAACCGTGGATACAGGATCAGCGGATACGGAGGTCCTACTGTAATCACAGAGAATTCGTATTAGCTCAAACAGAGCATGACAGTGTGTACATAGTATTTATTGATGCAGGTTATCCAGCATGATTGTACATCAATAAACAGTGCTTTCAAAGAAACTATGTTACTTTCAGCCTTCAAATTATTCATTAGCATCTTTAATATAATAAAAAAGAAACGCTAAACCTACAAGGGTCATACAGCACAGAGCACTTTTAATAGATGAAACATCTTGCTGGGTCGTTAAGGAGGGTACCTTGAAGCTAGTGTTTCAAGGATTTGAAGCTCATTCCCTTAGTGCTGCATTTCACCCAGACTGTATGACCCCTGTGGGTTTAGCACAGGGGTCATACAGTCTTAATGTATGATCCTAAAGGGTTTATTATAATTATAATCATAACTAGTTAAAGGGTTTAATGTGTCCATAATGCGTGTAATAATTATTATTATTATAATCAAATAGAAGCGCTAAACCACAGGGGTCATACAGCGCTGCAGGTTATTGCAGGATGCAGGGAGAATGGGTTGTAAGAGGGAGATGGATGATTAGTAGGGTATGGAGTGCAGCAGGACAGTGGATAGTCCAGGGATAGAGGGTAGCAAGAGATCGAGGTAGGAGGGACTGAGGGAGGTGCTAAAGGTATAATCTTCAGAGTTTGTGTAGTAAGTCAGTTTCTGTCAAAAAGTCAACGAGAGAGTGAGTGTAATAATAATACTGCATCCCTGAACACCAATGTTTTTGACAATTAACATTCAAACTCTTATTTGCTCTGCAGTTTAAGAATGTTCCAATTCCCAAATCGGTAACCAGCACAGTTTTCAGTTAAACTGCAGTTGTGTTTTTGGCCATCTTCCCTTCATCAGTCAGTTATGGAAAGCTACTCTTCCAATTACGTAGTAGATACCCAAGACTTGTGCAGATATCTCATGATCAGATGCCCAGAACCTCTTTGAAGATTCAGGTCATGCTGAGTGAAATGTCTTAATTTTTTTTTTTTTTTTTCAACAAGTCAGCCGTCTCCCACCGAGGCAGGGTGACCCAAAAAGAAAGAAAATCCCCAAAAAGAAAATACTTTCATCATCATTCAACACTTTCACCACACTCATACATAATCACTGTCTTTGCAGAGGAGCTCAGATACGACAGCTGAGAAAAGTCCCTCCCAGCTGTCACTATCTCAGACCCCTCCTTTAAAGTGCAGGCATTGTACTTCCCATTTCCAGGACTCAAGTCCAACTAAATCAATTAACTGGTTTCCCTGAATCCCTTCACAAAATGTTACCCTGCAGTCTTAATAGACTGTCTTAAAATAAATACATTATCTTGAACAATTAAGCAGGTGTGAGCATAAAATCCACAGGGGTCATGTAGTGACTGGGAAATCCGAGGCAATCAAGTTCAATCCAGGGAAGGGGAGGATACTTCGTTTTTCAAATCAAGAGCCCCTCACTTGCATCAAAGCATCTTCCTCCAGGGGCAGGAAGAGCCCCAACACTTGCCCTCCCTTTTCAGTCTTCTATAGGAATGGATGAAAGTTTCATTATTCTGGTTTTTTTTTTTAATTCTATTGTCTTTGCAACTTTCAGACCACTGGCAGTCATTGGTTTGTTGAGTCACCAACAAACAGTTTTCTATAAAACTGCAATTACATCCATTGCCATTCTCCCTTCCTCACTATCACTTATGGGGAACTGTCTGAACACCTCATGGAGATAACCAGCACCTCTGAGAACTGTCATATTATGCTGACTATTTTTATTACACTCCTGGGAGCACTAAATCTATATGGGTCATGCTGGCATTAATATTTAAGGTATTTCATGGCACAATAAAAGAATGTTAAGTTGAGACAGGATATGAATAACTCTCCTAACACACTTAACACAATATACTTATTTCTCCTAATATCTGCTACCAATATTACATTCACAAGCATTAAACCTGTAAAGATCATATATTTCCTTAGGAATGGAAGGTAATCATTTTTGATCCAAGGATATGCCCCTCAAGGGTTTTTCCTTGATGCTGGTGAGGGGCTCTAAATCCAAGGAATTTGACAACCTCTTTCCTTGGATCAAACCTGATTGTCTCCCATTCCACCAGGCACTTCATTTGTATACACAGTATTACATGTATAGGTCTACAAGACAAAGCAATGTCTTATTTCCATCATGGAAGTGGATTTTACTTTAATCATGGAGGTACTGAACCCATAGGGGTCAGAATGCCTAGGAAACAGACCTTAGGTTTCATCCAGGGAGAATAAGTCCAGTTCCTTAGATCAAGAGCCCATCACTGGCATCAAGGCACCTTCCCTGAGGGGCTGATGATTCAAGAAATTGGACCTATCCTCTTTCCTTGGATCAAGCCTGATTGCCTTCCATTCTCCCCAGGGGAAAGAAAAGGTCCAAGTCTTTGGAACAAGAGCCCCTCATTGCATCGGGAAATCTCCAGTAAGGTGACTAGGGAATCAGTGTTCAAAAAATGTTTTGTTTAACTACTGTTATATTAAAAATTAAATACAAACTTCTATCAAAAGGTTTATTTGTTTACAGCATATATCAATAAACTGTAATATGATAAATACAGTAGATGAGTAAGATACATGTGTAAGTTAGGTATCTTTATTGTTTAAATGTTTTACCTACACAGTAGACTTCTTCAAAGGCAGGCACTACTCCAGCTGTCTCCATATTTATTCTCCTCTGTATTTGACTGAATAAACATACTGTATAAGCAAATCCTTCAACAGTAAAGATACCTAACTGTTGCACATGTATGTTACTGATCTACTTGTTGGTACTGTATACCATTTTCACAAATATGACAAATGTTTATACAATCAAGGTTATATAATTCTAAACATTGGCATTTGCACAATGGCATCGAACAATGGGGTCAAGTTTCAGTTAGGATGTAGTTCAAACTCTGCACTATTTAGAAGTGCTACACTTTGATTATTGCACTATCAGACAAGGTAAACCCTCCCTGCTGCTCCAGTGTATCTCATCAGAACCAGTTTTATGAATAATCTTTAAATACAACCGTATCCATTCCTCAATATCTCCTACCCTTCTTCATTTCTGTCATCTCTCCCCATTCCTTATGGGGTTATTAATTTCATGGGAAATAAATTATATTCATGGGGAAGTGATAAACCCTTATGAGTCATACAGTGCTTTGGAAACAGAAAGGGCAGGGGTAATCAATTTTGATCTGATGAGGGTAGCTCCAATTCCTTGGATTAAGATCCCTTTGAAAGTACCAAGCACCCATTATGAAGGATTCCAGAGAAAATGTTAACCATAATTCCAAGGTTTTTACATAGAAAATTTAAAAACAACTTTCTAGTTTGAGAGAGATACTGGAACACACTAATCAGAATATTAGCCTTGGCAAAAAATAAAAAAGTGCAACACCAATTTAAAATGAGAAAAGCAAGCACATCTGGCCTTTGGGAATGTAAAGTTTTTGTGTCCTGACTATTTGCTATCACGCCACTGTGAAGTGGAGACTAAATTTTACAGAGCCACACAAGAACACTGCAGCAGGCCTAGTGGCTCATGCTAAGCAGGCCCTTATCAAACCACATGAACTATACTCACATTACAAAGTTTTGCTTTATAATGTGAGGCATTATCACATTGGCTTAGAACTTACATCACAGAGGTGATGCAAGTTCTAAGCCAATGCAGTCCTTCTCAAGATAACATTAAGGATCCAGTATTCTAATTAAAATACAGTATATACAAAATAGTCTCTATTATTGCTATTACATTCATGGAGGGAACACCAATCCTGTTGGTCATACAGCTATAAGGATATGAGAGGCCACCAGATTCAATCCAAAGAAAGGGAGGGTAGTTCCAATTCAAGAGCCATTCACTAGTATCAAAGCACCTCCCTTGAAGGGAATATGAACCATAATTCTCTAATCTTATTAGTATTTAAAATGTAATCACTGACCCATCACTAAAAATAAAGGTGCTAGACATTTTAAACAGTACACTGGAAAGATTCTCCATAGTTTCATTGGGTGATGTAAATATATAATTAAATATAAATGTAATGAACCTAGGTACAGTGGACCCCCCGGTTTACGTACTGCTCCAAACTCGAACAATTATGTAAGTGTATTTTTGTAAGTGCTTTTGTAAGTGTATTTTTGGGGGTCTAAAAGGACTAAACTAATTTACATTATTCCTTATGGGAACAAATTCATTTGGTAACAGCACTTGAACAGCATTCTGGAACTAATTAATTACGTAAACCGGAGTACCACTGTAGTAGGTTGGTAGACGGCAACCACCAGGAAGGTACTACCGCCCTACCAAGTGAGTGTAAAACGGAAGCCTGTAATTGTTTTACATGATGGTAGGATTGCTGGTGTCTCTTTTCTGTCTCATAAACATGCAAGATTTCAGGTATGTCTTATTTCTACTTACACTTAGGTTACACTACACATTCATGTACAAGGATATATATACACACCCCTCTGGGTTTTCTTCTATTTTTCTTACTAGTTCTTGTTCATTTCTTCTTATCTCCATGGGAAAGTGGAACAGAATTCTTCCTCCGTAAGCCATGTGTGTTGTAAGAGGCAATTAAAATGATGAGAGCAAGGGGCTAGTAACCCCTTCTCTTGTATAAAATTACTAAATTTAAGAAGAGAAACTTTTGTTTTTCTTTTTGGGCCACCCTGCCTTGGTGGGATATGGCCAGTTTGTTGAAAGAAGAAATGTAATGAACTATATAAGAATAAACATTTGTTACCAGCCAAAGGGTTCTCTTGTATGTAGCGAAGTGGCTATGAATGAGTAAATTTGTATTAAAGTCACTACACATTCTGAGCTTAGGTTATATGCTGGATGGGCTAAGTTGTCAACACTTTTAACATTTTTTAAACAAAGTGGCTTCAAAGATTAGGCACTTTATTGTATTTAGCACCTCACCCATGAATGTAAAAATGATAATAAAAATAAGTTACTAGGGTCTAGATTATGGCACTGTTGATCAACAGTGATGCCAGTGAGGGGCTTTTGATTAAAGGAACTAGATTTATCCTTCCATTCCTTGAACTGAACCTGAATGCCTCCTATTCCCTAGGTGCTATATGAGCCCTATGGATTTAGACCTTCCCCTTGATTACAAAAAAAAAAAAAAAAATATATATATATATATACATGTACAGTGGTACCTCGAGTTACGATGGTCCCCAAAATCGCCCTTTTATGTAAGTTTATTTTTTAAAATGCTTTTGTAAGTATATTTTTGGGGGTGTAAAAGGACTAGTCTATTTGACATTATTCCGTATGGGGATAAATTTGTTTGGTAATGGCACTTGAACAGCATTCTCAAACGAAAAAATATTGTAACTCGAGGTACCACTGTGTATAGTATAATTATACATACATATAGTAGTACCTCTACTTACGAGCAGCTCAAAACTCGAACAATTATGTAAGTGTATTTTTGTAGGTGCTTTTGTAAGTGTATTTTTGGGGGTCTGAAATGAATTAACCTAATTTTCATTATTTCTTATGGGGAAAAAATTCCTTCGGTGCCGGCACTTGAATAGCCGACTGGAACGAATTTTGCTCGTAATTAGACGTACCACTGTACAGTGAACCCCCGCCTAACGAACGCTCCATATAGCGAACAAATGGCGTAACGAACGCTTTTTTCGCAAAATATTTTTCTTACGTAGCGAACATTTATTCGTGAAGCGAACCGTACCAGACCTGTCCGCCCACCAAGCGCCTGCGCAAAACGCCAGTTAAGCTTTGTTTACCATTGAGAGAACATTACCCAGCGTGCTCTTTCAAACATTCACAATAAATTTACTCTTGTTTATTGGTGGTTTTTGCGATTGTCACTGTGAAATAAGTCACCATGGGTCCAAAGAAGCTTCCTAGTGGCACCCCTGTGGTAAAGAGAGTGAGGAACACCATCAAACTGAAGAAAGAGATTGTTGAAAAATATGAGAGTGGTGTACGTGTGAGTGAGCTTGCCAGGATGTACAAGAAAAACAAATCTAGTATCAGCACTATCCTGGCAAAGAGAAATGAGATCAAGGAAGCTAATGTTGCAAAAGGGGTTGATATGTTAACGAAAAAGAGATCGAAAACAGTGGATGAGGTTGAGAAGTTGTTGATGGTGTGGATAAACAATAAACAATTAGCAGATGATAGTATTTCCACGGTGATAATTTGTGAAAAGGCAAGGAAGTTGCACGCAGATCTTGTCAAGACAATGCCTGGAACCAGTGCTGAAAAGAGTGATTTTAAAGCCAGCAGAGGCTGGTTTGAGAGGTTTAAGAAATGTAGTGGCATACACAGTGTTGCGAGACATGGTGAGGCAGACAGCTCAGACAAACGTGCAGCTGAAAAGTTTGTGAGTGAATTCCAGGGGTTCGAAGAGGCTGAAGAATTCCTCCCCAACAAGTGTTTAATTGTGATGAAACAGGCCTGTTTTGGAAGAAAATGCCCAACAGGACCTTCATTACTCAGGAGGATGCCTGCAACTCTCTTCAATAAAGGTAAGTAAATGTTATTTATTAATCTGTTTGTTATTATTTAGTATTAAAATTAATTTTTTTGTGAATATTTTTGGATGTCTGGAACGGATTAATTGTATTTACATTATTTCTTATGGGAAATAAGGTTTCAAATTACGAACTTTTCGCGTAAAGAACTAGCTCCTGGAACGGATTAAGTTCGTTAGTTGAGGGACCACTGTATTTGCTTTTTTTCAACAAGTCGGCCATCTCCCACCGAGGCAGGGTGACCCAATAAGAAAGAAAATCCCCAAAAAGAAAATACTTTCATCATCATTCAACACTTTCACCTCACTCATACATAATCACTGTCTTTGCAGAGGTGCTCAGATATGACAGTTTAGAATAGTCCCTCCAAACTGTCATGTAAAACAAATACACTCACTTGGCAGGACGGTAGTATACTTCCCTGGGTGGTTGCTGTCTACCAACTTACTACAAGTACAGTGGTACCTCGAGTTACGATATTTTTTCGTTCGAGAATGCTGTTCAAGTGCCATTACCAAACGAATTTATCCCCTTAAGGAATAATGTAAAATAGACTAGTCCTTTTACACCCCCAAAAATATACTTACAAAAGCATTTAAAAAAATAAACTTACATAAAAGGGCGATTTTGGGGACCATCGTAACTCGAGGTACCACTGTATATATATACAGTGGACCCCCGGTTTACGTACTGCTCCAAACTCGAACAATTATGTAAGTGGTTTTGCAAGTGTATTTTTGGGGATCTAAAAGGATTAATCTAATTTACATTATTCCTTATGGAAACAAATTCGTTTGGTAACGGCACATGAACAGCATTCTGGAACGCATTAATTACATAAACTGGGGGTCCACTGTGTATGTATGTATGTTATATACAGTGGTACCTCGAGTTACGATTGTCCCCAAAATCGCCCTTTTATGTAAGTTTATTTTTTTAAATGCTTTTGTAGGTATATTTTTGGGGGTGTAAAAGGACTAGTCTATTTTACATCATTCCTTATGGGGATAAATTTGTTTGGTAATGGCACTTGAACAGCATTCTCGAACGAAAAAATATCTTAACTCGAGGTACCACTGTATACAGTGGAACCACAGTTAACGAAAAAAATTCATTGCAGAAGCCTGCTCAAGTGCCATTACCGAACGAATTTACTTCCTTAAGAAAAAATGTCCTTTAGGTTAGTCTATTTCAGACCCCCAAAAATACACTTCCACAAGCACTTACAATATTATACTTACATACATAATTGCACGATTTCCGAGGTGTTTTTTAACCGGGGTTCCACTGTATATATATATATATATATATACCGTGGTCCCTTGGTTTTCGTCCATCTCCAAACTCGAAGATTTATGTAAGTGTATTTTCGTAAGTGCTGTTGCAAGTGTATTTTTGGGGGTCTGAAATAGACTAACCTACGTGACATTATTTCTTAAGGAAGTAAATTCGTTCGGTAATGGCACTTGAGCAGCATTCTGGAACGAATTTTCGGCAAAAACCGAGGGACCACTGTATGTGTATGTATATGTATATATATATACAGTGGTACAGAGGTACCACTGTATATATATATACAGTGGTACCTCGAGTTACGATTGTCCCCAAAATCGCCCTTTTATGTAAGTTTATTTTTTTAAATGCTTTTGTAAGTATATTTTTGGGGGTGTAAAAGGACTAGTCTATTTTACATTATTCCTTATGGGGATAAATTCGTTTGGTAATGGCACTTGAACAGCATTCTCGAACGAAAAAATACCGTAACTCGAGGTACCACTGTAGTATATATATAGACACACACACAGTGGACCCCCGGTTTTCGTGATTTTTTCGTTCATTCCAGAATGCTGTTCAAGTGCCGTTACCAAACGAATTTATTTCCCTAAAGAATAATGTAAATTAGACTAGTCCTTTTAGACCCCCAAAAATACACTTACAAAAGCACTTAAAAAATACACTTACATAATTGTTCGAGTTTGGAGCATCACGAACACCGGGGGTCCACTGTATATATATACTTGTAGTAGGTTGGTAGACAGCAACCACCCAGGGAAGTACTACCGTCCTGCCAAGTGAGTGTATTTGTTTTACATGATGGTAGGATTGCTGGTGCCTTTTTTCTGTCTCATGAAGATGCAAGATTTCAGGTATGTCTTGCTACTTCTACTAACACTTAGGTCACACTAAACATACATGTATACACGTTTATGTATACACACTCATCTGAGTTTTCTTTGATTTTATCTTAATAGTTCTTGTTCTTATTGCTTTTCCTTTCATATCCATGGGGAAGTGGAATAAGAATCTTTCCTCCGTAAGCCATGAGTGTTGAAAAAGTCAACTAAAATGCCGGGAACAATGGGCTAGTAACCCCTTTTCCTGTATAAATTTACTAAAAAGAAAAAGAAGAAAACCGTCAAATTGGGATGTTTGAATGTGCATGGATGTTGTGCGAATGATAAGAAGGAGATGATTGTAGATGTTATGAATGAAAAGAAGCTGGATGTCCTGGCTTTAAGCGAGACAAAGATGAAGGGGGTAGGAGAGTTTCAGTGGGGGGGAAATAAATGGGATTAGGTCAGGGGTTTCAAATAGAATTAGAGCTAAAGAAGGAGTGGCAATAATGTTGAGTAATCAATTATGGCAAGTAAAAAGGGAATACAAATGTATAAATTCAAGGATTATGTGGAGTAAAATAAAGGTTGGATGTGAAAAGTGGGTTATAGTAAGTGTTTATGCACCTGGAGAAGAGAGAAGTGTAGAGAGAGAGAGAGATTTTGGGAAATGTTGAGTGAGTGCATGGGGAGTTTTGAACCAAGTGAAAAAGTACTTGTGGCTGGGGATCTTAATGCTAAAGTGGGTAAATATGTTGCAGAGGGAGTAGTAGGTAAATTTGGGGTGCCAGGGGTAAATGTAAATGGGGTACCGTTAATTGAGCTATGTGTAGAAAGAGGTTTGGTAATAAGTAATAAATATTTTATGAAAAAGAGGATAAATAAGTATACAAGGTATGATATAGCAAGTCATGAAAGTAGTTTGTTAGATTATGTATTGGTGGATAAAAGGGTGATGGGTAGGCTTTAGGATGTACATATTTATAGAGGATCAACGGATATATCGGATCATTATTTAATTGTAGCTACAGTTAGAGTAAAAGGTAGATGGGACAAAAAGAAAATGGCAACAGCAAGTAAGAGAGAGGTAAAAGTGTATAAACTAAGGGAGGAAAAAGTTAGGGTGAGATATAAGCAACTATTGGCAGAAAGGTGGGCTAGTGCAAGTATGAGTAGTGGGGGGTTGAAGAGAGTTGGGATAGTTTTAAAAATGCAGTATTAGAATGTGGGGCAGAAGTTTGTGGCTATAGGAGGGTGGGTGCAGGAGGAAAGAGGAATGAGTGGTGGAATGAAGTAAAGGGTGTGATAAGAGAGAAAAAGGTAGCTTATGAGAGGTTTTTACAAAACAGAAGTGTTAATAGAAGAGCAGAGTATATGGAGAGTAAAAGAAAGGTGAAGAGAGTGGTGAGAGAGTGCAAAAGGAGAGCAGATGAAAGAGTGGGAGAGGCACTGTCAAGAAATTTTGCTGAAAACAAGAAAAATTTTTGGAGTGAGATAAACAAGGTAAGAAAGCCTAGGGAACGAATGGATTTGTCAGTTAAAAACAGAGTAGGGGAGTTCGTAGATGGGGAGCTGGAGGTATTGGGTAGATGGCTGGAATATTTTGATGAACTTTTAAATGTTGATGAAAAAAGGGAAGCGGTAATTTCATGCACTGGCCAGGGAGGTATAACATCGTTTAGGAGTGACGAAGAGCAGGATGTGCGTGTGGGAGAGGTGCGTGAGGCATTACATAGAATGAAAGGGGGTAAAGCAGCTGGAACTGACGGGATCATGACAGAAATGTTAAAAGTAGGGGGATATATAGTGCTGGAGTGGTTGGTATTTTTGGTTAATAAATATATGAAAGAGAGGAAGGTACCTAGGGATTGGCAGAGAGCATGTATAGTTCCTTTATATAAGGGGAAGGGGGATAAAAGAGATTGTACGAATTATAGGGGAATAAGTTTACCGAGTATACCAGGTAAAGTGTACGGTAGGGTTATTTTTGAAAGAATTGGAGGTAAGATGGTGCATCTGAACTGGCAATCCCCATTGCTCACATAATAAATTTGTCCATCACCACTAATACAGTACCAGAGGGGTTCAAGGAGGCCAGAGTTACTCCTATCTTCAAGAAAAATAGTAGGTCTGATGTCAGCAACTATAGGCCTGTTAGTATACTCAGTGTAATATCCAAAATTCTAGAGAGGGCAGTGTACTGTCAAGTAGTTAAATATCTTAGTGACAACAACATTCTTCATAGTTACCAATCAGGCTTTAGGAGATCTTACTCAACCGACACCTCCCTAATTACTCTGATGGATTACATGAGAACTGAAATGTCTATAGGGAACCTCATAGGAATGGTAACTTTAGACTTGCAAAAGGCCTTCGATACTGTCAACCACAATATATTATGTAAGAAACTTCAAGCTATCGGCATAGGTTCCACAGACTGGTTCAAGTCCTATCTTAGCAACAGGAAACAAATTGTCAAAATCAACAAAACGGAATCAGAACCACTGCCGATAGCATGTGGAGTTCCCCAAGGTAGTATTCTGTGTCCTTTATTATTCCTGTGTTATGTAAATGATATGCCCATCAGTGTCAAGTGCAAACTCCTACTGTATGCAGATGACAGTGCTCTGTTAGTGTCAGGTAAAGACCCACAAGATATAGCTAATGTATTAACACTGGAACTGGAGTCCTGCAGCAATTGGTTAGTAGACAACAAACTATCGTTACATCTAGGGAAAACAGAAGCCATACTCTTTGGCACGAAATATAAACTGAGCAGGGTAAATAATTTTAATGTCCGGTGTAATGGGGAATCCATCACTTCAGTTTCCTCAGTAAAATATCTGGGAATCCCCTTTGACCTATACATGTCAGGAGAATTGATAGGGAACAGCGTAGTAAAGAAAGCGAATGCCAGACTGAAGTTCCTCTACAGACAAGCACAGTGTCTACCTACTGAGGCTCGCAGGACCCTATGTCTACCCCTTATACAATGTCATATGGACTACGCTTGCTCTTCATGGTACTCTGCCTTGACAAAAAAACTGAAAGACAAACTGCAAATCACCCAGAACAAAATGGTAAGATTCATCCTGGACCTGGGTCCAAGAGAACATATAGGCCAGGATGAATTACAATCGGATATGCTGAATATTGAAGACAGAGTAAAACAACTTTAATTGAATCAAGTTTATAAAATTGCTCACAGTGTCCAGAATATCTTGCTGCCAATTTTGTCAAGGCTGGGAACCAAAGCAGTCATAGTACTAGGGGGAGAGAGCACAACTTTGTAGTACCCACAGTCAGTGGCCAGGCTTCAAACACCTTTTATTGTACAGCAATAAAAGAATGGAACAGACTGCCTGCACATGTCAAAGCCAGTCATAGCATGAGCCAGTTCAAGAAGAGAACCAAAAGGTACCTAATGAATGTAGTGACAGAAAGGGAGGAGAATGATTTTTTATTTTTTTAGCTAACACACATGTAATGTAAATAACTCTTTTTACCTTATTCCTAGTATACATATATCCTTTATAATATAATAACATATATATCCTAGAATGTAAAATATTAAAGTATAAAAAGGACCCCAATGAAATAAGTCACTCTGTCTGACTTTTTGGGGTTATCCTAGGTTCTCTACACATATGCTGCTATGTATGATAATGTATGTAAATGTATTTGTGTATACCTGAATAAACTTACTTATTAGATGAGCAAGGAGGCTTTAGAGTGGGTAGGGGATGTGTAGATCAAGTGTTTACATTGAAGCATATATGTGAACAGTACGTATTTATTTAAAGGAAGGGAAGTTTTCATTGCATTTATGGATTTAGAAAAGGCATATGATAGAGTGGATAGGGGAGCAATGTGGCAAATGTTGCAAGTGTATGGAATAGGTAGTAAGTTCCTGAATGCTGTAAAGAGATTTTATGAGGATAGTAAGGCTCAGGTTAGGGTGTGTAGGAGGGAGGGAGATTACTTCCTGGTAAAAGTAGGTCTTAGACAGGGATGTGTAATGTCACCATGGTTGTTTAATATATTTATAGATGGGGTTGTAAAAGAAGTAAATGCTAGGGTGTTGGGAGGAGGGGTGGGATTAAATTATGGGGAATTAAATGCAAAATGGGAGTTGACACAGTTACTTTTTGCTGATGATACTGTGCTTATGGGAGATTCTAAAGAAAAGTTGCAAAGGTTAGTGGACGAGTTTGGGTGTGTAAAGGTAGAAAGTTGAAAGTGAACATAGATAAGAGTAAGGTGATGAGGGTATCAAATGATTTAAAGAAAAATTGGATATCACATTGGAGAGAGGGATTATGGAAGAAGTAAATGTTTTCAGATATTTGGGAGTTGATGTGTCAGCGGATGGGTTTATGAAGGATGAGGTTAACCATAGAATTGATGAAGGAAAAAAGGTGAGTGGTGCGTTGAGGTAGGTTCGGAGGGACTTATTCTCAGCTGTCGTATCTGAGCTCCTCTGCAAAGACAGTGATTTGTATGAGTGTGGTGAAAGTGCTGAATGATGATGAAAGTATTTTCTTTTTGGGGATTTTCTTTTTTTTTGGGTCACCCTGCCTCGGTGGGAGACGGCCGACTTGCTGAAAATATATATATATAAATATAAAGTTCAATATTATTATTTACCAACCTAACTAAATTCATTCACCAAGACCAAGGTATGAGCAGCAAGAATTCTTTGTTACTTGTAATGTCCAAGACATTTTATGATAGCCACTTCTCCAAATTTTAAGACAGAGAAGGAAATTAGTATTCTGTCAATGCCTCAAAAGCGATCTTATAAAATTACTCGACAATTCTTAAACCACTGCCTAAATGCAGTACCATACATTGTATAAATGTTCAGCCTTGTAGCAATCAGGATGTCCAAATTTGCTGATTTTGAGAGAAGCATTAAACATCTTTACAAATGGGGTCTTACTCCAAAAATCTTGATCATTAATGTTTTCTGTGGTTCTCATTTGTTGTGGCTAAGGGCACAGCCCTTAAATTGAAAACAAACCCTAGTTTTTCATTAAATATCCATAATTAAGAATGCTTATCACCACACACTCAAAATATACATACCTGTATGTAATCAGTTATGATATTTAATGCCAGTAATCACAAAATATATATATAAACTTTTTTTTATTATGGTAGTCATCAGGAGCAAGACAGAATTCAACTGACATGTCAAAATTCAATGTTACCGCACATTATTATACTAGACTAAAAAGTATGAAGCCTTTATGAACACAGAGCTGAAGTGCAGGTATAAGAACATAAGAAAGAAGGAACACTGCAGCAGGCCTACTGGTCCATGTGAGGCAGGTGTTGGGTGATAGCACAGATTCAAAAATAATTGACAGCAAAGTAGGTTACCTTAAGTTTCTGTTAAAAAAGTCAGAGTGAGTATATTTAAGGTAGAATTTTCAGCAAGGAAGTTAGTTGGAGTTACCACATCAGAGAATTGCATATGTTGAATGTGAATTGTGTATGTTCTCTGATAGATAAGAGAGACTATTAAGAGTCCACAAAACACACTGGTATACACTGCATCACTCTCAAAGATATACCTACTATAAATCTCTTGTAGTATATCCTCATAGTTTTTAAGTACATTGTGACAAATTATTTTCACAGAATTATTAATGCAGGCTTAGTTGCCAGTAAATGCTTTAAAATATTTCATGACATGCAGTTTATAATATAGTGGTCCCTCGGTTTTCGTGCATCTCCAAATTCGAACATTTATGTAAGTGTATTTTCGTAAGTGCTGTTGCAAGTGTATTTTTGGGGGTCTGAAATAGATTAACCTACGTGACATTATTTCTTAAGGAAGTAAATTCGTTCGGTAATGGCACTTGAGCAGCATTCTGGAACGAATTTTCGGCAAAAACCGAGGGACCACTGTAATAGCTCAGTGCTTATACAATAACTGAAAAATTTTCTGATGAAAGAAAAAACTAGCCAAGACAATTCCAGAAGATAATTTTACAAGATATCAGTAAAACTATTGCATCTACAATACATTACCTCCTTAAGATCAAAAAAATACTCAAGGTGGCTTCTAATATGTTTTATTATGAAATGTTGAAAGAAAGCCAGAATATCCAATATAGCTGAAAAAAAAAAAAAATATGCTTTACCAAAGATAGTGTGTTCCTAACAATTACAGAGAACTTCAGAAATGAAACTTCCAGCTAATAAGCTCTAACCAAAAAAAAAGAAGAAAAAAATTCCTTCCAAGAAGGTTTAGACAACTTTTTTGACACTGCCAGTGCTAATGCCTTGCAGATAATCTTAGATGACGGAGAGAACAAACTGACTAATAGCTTAATGGTAGTTCGTTCAGCTTGCAAAATTATAGGACCTGGGTTTGACTCCTGGGCCGAGTGAGATGTATGGGCACTCTTTACATTCACTTCTGTTTGCATTGCAGTAAATAGGTAGTTGCTCTAATGATGCAATTCAAGAAATCACATAGTTTAGGCCCATAATTTCATGGAGAGTAATGAATAAACTCTGAGACCTGAATTAAACTGCATGACACTCATCCCTAAAATATATGCAGTACTGTATATACATACATACAGTAACTTAAATACATTCATTGTACTGTACTCTCATAATCAATGCATTTCTACATCACATGATAGTAACTTATTTTGGCATTAAAAATACATTTTTTGTTCTACAGCATTAAAAATATGACTAACGTAATATAATGTACAGTACTAACAACTTAACAAATACAGCATGTAAAAATATAGTTGTGTTACCATTATTATTGTAAAAGCCTATGTACCATTATTTAATTTGAGATTCTAAAATTTTTAACTTTATCTCAATTTTGTTTATGAATTATTAAATTTTTTGAGTTATTACAAAACTAAAGTGATGATGCTGGGAATAGGTAAATTCATTAGGGCAAAATCAAGGTTCTTTAACATTAAGTCTATGAGGAATCCATTTGCATGAGATTAGAGGAAGAATAGAAATCTGAAAAGGTGTAACTCAAGCTTGTGGTATTCTATGACAAATCTGGTGTATATATTGCTAACTTCAAGCATTAATCGCTCAAGTCACTTGTTAGCACGATACACAATCTTATCACCAGTCACTGTTTTTAGGGATAATGAGCATAATAGTAGTCACTGCATATTCTTTTCTACTTCATTATTCACTTGGAGGTTGGGAAGCTCAAATAATATACAGTAGGTCTTTCAGCCAAAAAGAACTGAAACAGTAGTCTAAGGGCTGCAAGAGCCACTAGTGCCCAAGAGCCTACAAAGCAGTCAGCCAAGTTGTATAGAGCATGAAAAGTAGAGGTGGTAGTAGGGTGACCATAAGTGTGGGCACGAGTGCATGGTGAGCAGCATTACAAGAGTCTCCCCAACAAGTGAAGACACATGCACGATACTCCCTCTCGTCCCCAGGCCGCCTCACCCACTCACAATAGTTGCCCCAGTCACGAGCCGAGCAGAACCTTTTGGTGCCCAACTCTCCTGCAATGATAGACACCAGTTAGTGTGACCTCTTACATGTGTAATGCCAATATGCCTAACAGCAGAGTAAAAGCTAACTTAGTTTTGTTTATTAAAATAGTGTAAAATAAACTGGAATTACAGTAATGAGGAAACTGCAAAGTAGTATGCAATAGTATTTTGTGTAGTTATAAATAATGTTCTTTTGTAATACAGTATTTAGAAATATATTTTTAATATACAGTATAGTCTTTAAAATAAATTCATAACTAGCTACACCCTTGAAAGGAAGTGGGGTGCCTTGATGATAAAGGGCTCCTGATCCCAAGAACTGGAACTACCCTCTGCTTTCCTCTGATCTGACCTCGTTACCTCTCATTTGAGAGGTGCTGTAGAACCCCAAACTGCCTCCTTATGACTATAACAATACTATAACAATAATAACTAGCTACAATTTATTACAGCTGTTCTAATGTATATATTGTATTGTTGTCATGCAGTAATATTACTACTAGTAGTAATGTTAGTAATAACAATTATAACAAGAAAATGAATCATGTGCATAAGGACAACTACTGGAGGCTTCACTTCCTCTCTCAGAAGCATATAACTTATAAGTACAGTAGACCGTCATTTAACATGAGTTTATTTGGCACGATTCGGTTATAGCACGAGTGAAGAATTGCAGCACAATTTTATAGAACACTTCATAAAATTAACTTTACACGGTTTCGTTTGCGGGTTCGGAAAAAAATTCCCTACCTCAAACGGCAGCCTTGTTGTGGGTCAGTGGGGATGACCTCCCACCATCCCCCAACACTCCCAACACCACCATCCCAGCTTTCGTGAATACGTGTTCAGTTCCACTTCTCTCCTACAAGCTAGCTGTGTTTGTGAATTGTGTTTTGATCTTTTAATTACCATATCTTGTATCTGCCAAGCAATCATGATACCCAGTAGGCATACCAGTGTTGCTGAAAGTGGCAAGAAAAGGTACATAAACATTTAAGTCTTAGAATTAACAAATTATTATTATTATTATTATTATTATTATCAAAAGAAGCGCTAACCCACAAGGGTTAATAGAATTAACAAAGAAAACAGAGATATAGACAAGAGATAACCTGTGGCCGTAATGAAGCGTCACTTTGTGCACATAAGTTTGTGTGATTGACTGACTGACTGACTTGACTGAATGACTTACTGACTAGACTGAATGACTTACTGACTAGACTGAATGAATTACTGACTAGACTGAATGAATTACTACTAGACTGAATGACTTAATGACTTGACTGAATGACTTACTGACTTGACCTACTGACTTACTGAATGACTTAAAGTTAGACTTTTTCACAGAAGAGGACCCTGAAACGGTGTCTAGAGCAGCTGATGCCTTACCGTCAGTTGTATAATGTACTGCAGGGTAAAATAGAAGAACAGAAATCCATTACAGAATTTATGCACAGTCCAGTACAACTAACGACTTCAATACCAGAACCTCTACCATCCACCTCAGCCCAGTAGGGCCACAGCATAACTCTCCACTCTCTTCACAATCATCGAAAAACACCAGCACCCACAATCTAAGGTAAGAAATACTATTATTTCTGTTGCATTTATTTTCTTAAGCAGTAAAAACAACATAATACCTCACGACAATGAACTACAATTACATACAGTGGACCCCCGAGTATCGGCCGTAATCCATTCCAGGAGCTAGGCCTTAACTCAAACTGGCCGAAAGTCGAGCCATTATTTCCCATAAGAAATACATAATGTAAATACAATTAATCCGTTTCCACCAAATATATTCACCAAAAATTCATTTTTTAAAGAATAAATACTATATAGTTTTACATACAGAAAACAATGAGAAATATGAAACACTAATTTTAATGGATAAATGAACATTTAAATCAGTTTTACCTTTATTGAAGACTCTTGTATGGCTTATTTATCTAGCACAATTCATCTAATTTTATTTTTATTAACACATCGGCCGATTCCCACCAAGGCAGGGTGGCCCGAAAAAGAAAAACTTTCATCATCATTCACTCCATCACTGTCTTGCCAGAAGGGTGCTTTACACTACAGTTATAAAACTGCAACATTTACACCCCTTCTTCAGAGTGCCGGCACTGTACTTCCCATCTCCAGAACTCAAGTCCGGCCTGCCGGTTTCCCTGAATCCCTTCATAAATGTTACTTTGCTCACACTCCAACAGCACGTCAAGTATTAAAAACCATATGCCTCCATTCACTCCTATCAAATACGCTCACACATGCTTGCTGGAAATCCAAGCCCCTCGCACACAAAACTTCCTTTACCCCCTCCCTCCAACCTTTCCTAGGCCGACCCCTACCCCGCCTTCCCTCCACTACAGATTTATACACTCTCGAAGTCACTCTGTCTCGTTCCATTCTCTCTACATGTCCAAACCACCTCAACAACCCCTCCTCAGCTCTCTGGACAATCGTTTTGGTAATCCCGCACCTCCTCCTAATTTCCAAACTCCGAATTCTCTGCATTATATTCACACCACACATTGACCTCAGACATGACATCTCCACTGCCTCCAGCCTTCTCCTCGTTGCAACATTCATCACCCATGCTTCACACCCATATAAGAGCGTTGGTATAACTATACTCTCATACATTCCCCTCTTTACTTCCATGGACAAGGTTCTTTGTCTCCACAGACTCAAGTGCTCCACTCACCCTTTTCCCCTCATCAATTCTATGATTCACCTCATCCTTCATAGACCCATCCGCCGACATGTCCACTCCCAAATATCTGAATACATTCACCTCCTCCATACTCTCTCCCTCCAATCTGATATCCAATCTTTCGTCACCTATTCTTTTTGTTATCCTCATCACCTTACTCTTTCCTATATTCACTTTCAATTTTCTTCTTTTACACACCCTACCAAATTCATCCACCAACCTCTGCAGCTTCTCTTCAGAATCTCCCAAAAGCACAGTGTCATCAGCAAAAGCAACTGTGACAACTCCCACTTTGTATTTGCTTCTTTATCTTTTAGCCCAACACCTCTTGCCAAGACCCTCGCATTCACTTCTCTTACAACCCCATCTATAAATATATTGAACAACCACGGTGACATCACACATCCTTGTCTAAGGCCCACTTTTACTGGGAAATAGTCCCCTTCCCTCCTACACACTCTAACCTGAGCCTCACTATCCTCATAAAAACTCTTCACTGCTTTCAGTAACCTTCCTCCTATTCCATACACCTGCAACATCTGCCACATTGCCCCCTATCTACCCTATCATACGCCTTTTCCAAATCCATAAATGCCACAAAAACATCTTTACCCTTATCCAAATACTGTTCACCTATATGTTTCACTGTAAACACTTGGTCTACACACCCCTACCTTTCCTAAAGCCCCTTGTTCATCTGCTATCCTGCTTTCTGTTTTACTCTTAATTCTTTCAATAATAACTCTACCATACACTTTACCAGGTACACTCAACAGACTTATTCCCCTATAATTTTTGCACTCTCTTTTGTCCCCTTTGCCTTTATACAAAGGAACAATACACGCTCTCTGCCAATCCCTAGGTACCTTACCCTCTTCCATACATTTATTAAATAATAGCACCAACCACTCCAAAATTATATCCCCACCTGCTTTTAACATTTCTATCTTTATCCCATCAATCCCAGCTGCCTTACCCCTTTCATTCTACCCACTGCCTCAGGAACTTCCCCTACACCCACAACTGGCTCTTCCACACTCCTACAAGATGTTATTCCTCCTTGCCCTACACACGAAATCACAGCTTCCCTGTCTTCATCAACATTTAACAAATCCTCAAAATATTCTCTCCATCTTCCCGATACCTCTAACTCTCCATTTAATAACTCTCCTCTCCTATTTTTAACTGTCAAATCCATTTGTTCTCTAGGCTTCCTCAACTTATTAATCTCATTCCAAAACTTTTCTTATTTTCAACAAAATTTGCTGATAACATCTCACCCACTCTCTCATCTGCTCTCTTTTACATTGCTTCACCACTCTTTTAACCTCTCTTTTCTCTCCATATACTCTTCCCTCCTTGCATCACTTCTACTTTGTAAAAACCTCTCATATGCTAACTTTTCTCCCTTACTACTCTTTACATCATCATTCCACCAATCGCTCCTCTTCCCTCCCGCACCCACTCGCCTGTAACCACAAACTTCTGCTGAACACTCTAACACTACATTTTTAAATCTACCCCATACATTTTCGACCCCATTGCCTACACTCTCACTAGCCCATCTATCCTCCAATAGTTGTTTATATCTTACCCTAACTGCCTCCTCTTTTAGTTTATAAACCTTCACCTCTCTTTTACTTACTGATTCTATTTTCCTTGTATCCCATCTACCTTTTACTCCCACTGTAGCTATAACTAAAAAGTGATCTGATATATCTGTAGCCCCTCTATAAACATGTACATCCTGAAGTCTACTCAACAGTCTTTTATCTATCAATACATAGTCCAACAAACTACTGTCATTACGCCCTACATCATATCTTGTATACTTATTTATCCTCTTTTTCTTAAAATATGTATTACCTATAACTAAACCCCTTTCTATACAAAGTTCAATCAAAGGGCTCCCATTATCATTTACACCTGGCACCCCAAACTTACCTACTACACCCTCTCTGCATGTTTCTCCCACTTTAGCATTTAGATCCCCTACCACAATTACTCTCTCATTTGGTTCAAAAGTTCCTATACATTCGCTTAACATCTCCCAAAATCTCTCTCTCTCCTCTACACTCCTCTCTTCTCCAGGTGCATACACGCTTATTATGACCCACTTTTCGCATCCGACCCTTATTTTAATCCACATAATCCTTGAATTTACACATTTATATTCCCTCTTTTCCTTCCATAACTGATCCTTCAACATTATTGCTACCTTCCTTAGCTCTAACTCTCTCAGATACTCCTGACTTAATCCATTTATTTCTCCCCACTGAAACTCGCCTACCCCTTCAGCTTTGTTTCGCTTAGGGCCAGGACATCCAACTTCTTTTCATTCATAACATCGGCAATCATCTCTTTCTTATCATCACTACATCCACGCACATTCAGACAACCCAATTTTATAAAGTTTTCTTCTTCTCGTTTTAGTAGATTTGTACAGGAGAAGGGGTTACTAGCCCATTGCTCCCGGCATCTTAGTCGCCTCATACGACACGCATGGCTTACGGAGGAAAGATTCTTTTCCACTTCCCCATGGACAATAGAGAAAATAAAAGGAACAAGAGCTATTAAGAAAAAGAAGAAAAACCTAGATGTGTGTATGTATATATATGCATGTGTATGCCAGTGTAGTGTGACCTAAAGTGTAAGTAGAAGTAGCTAGATATACCTGTTATCCAGCGTGTTTATGAGACAGAAAAAAGACACCAGCAATCCTACCATCATGTAAAACAGTTTCAGGTTTCTGTTTCACAGTCACCTGGCAGGACGGTAGTACCTCCCTGGGTGGTTGCTGTCTACCAACCTACTACCTAGTGACATAATAATAAACAATATTAATAACATAGAAACATGATATATACTCTAGAATGAATAAAATATGTCATTATGTATGAGCGGACTGGCAGTAGTGTTATTGTTGTTGGGTTTATAAGTGCCACTGACCATAATCCGTACATACAGTGGTGGTGGTCGGCGGTAGCAGAATCCACCATCACTATTCACACTGAAACAATGTACGTAATTTATAAATAAGAAATATTTACAACCAGAAAAAGGCACAATACCGTGACTGGAACAATACACAAATAACCCGCAATTGAAGAAAGGAGCTTACGACGACGTTTCGGTCAGACCGAAACATCATTGTAAGCTCCTTTCTTCAATTGTGGGTTATTTGTGTAAATATTTACACTTTATCAATAAGAAATATTTACACTTGCCTTGGAAGAGATGGTGGCAGAGGGCGGCTTGGTCTCAGCGCCCCTATAATACTACCTCAAACAACAATGGAGTTAAGTTTTGTGTCGTCATTTTTCTATCGTTTAATCGCTTAACTTACTTGCTACACTGTTAATGCTACACTTTATTGCTGGCTGGTGCTATAGCCTTTATCGACTCATGCTGCTTTAGTATCGTACATATCGTAAAATCAC